>PVJH01000751.1:0-267713 GCA_004026705.1 Nesogale talazaci
TTTGACTTTCCTCTTGTCCCACCAGCATGTTCAGCCTTCATTCAGGTTTAGTAATACCTCAATTCCCCGCTGCTATAAAGTTCTTGATTAAGCTCCACTAGGCATCTTACAACCGTCCTTCCATTGATTTTAGTGCACCTGTTTTCTCTTGTCCCTGGATTGGTTCCTTCACCACCCCTTTCCTTTCTCCCACTTCCCCTTCTCCCATATCTCCCTGGAATCATTGGTTCTGTTCTTTTCATCTCTAAGTTATTTATCCCACCTGTGTTATCTAGATAGACATGCAGATACATTAGTAAGTGCAAAAACCAAACTAAGCCAAATAAAACAACAAAGGAAGTCTTCCTGTTTTCAAAACAGCGTGGAAGCTGAGACAGAATGAGACTGGGTGGGGGAAGGGCAACCGATTGCTTTATAACTCACTGCTATGGAGTCCTGAACAGATGTCCCTGCTCTTTCTTAACTTGGTAACATTCAGAATGCACAGAGACTCCAAGGTTCAAAATGAAATCCTGGCTTCTCCACTGTCTAACAAGAATCCTGCACAGGGAACTCAGCCTTCATTTCCTCACCACTATAATGCTTGCTCATGCAGTGCTCAGTGTAAAGTGAGATTGACGTGCTAGGACTTGTTCCTCCGAACCCCAAATACTCACTGACATCAAGTTGACTCTGACTGAGAGTGACACTACCTAGGAGTTCCAAGGTTGTAAATCTCTCCAGGATCAGGATCAGGAAAGCCGCGCTTTTCTCCCCTGGAGCAGTTGGGGGTTTTGGACTGTCAACCTTGTGCTAAGCCATCCAACACTTACTCGACCATGCCACCAGGTCTCCTGCTTGCATAAGAAAACTTAGAATGGGTAGCTTGTCATAGCTTGACCTGGAGTTCCTTCACTTCTCCGTTTCTCCAGCACCTGGATGTAGAGGGTCTGGGCCAGAAAACCCCCAGTGACCTGCAGTCAGAGACATTGTAGCTCACCTGACCTTGATTTGAGCACTATTTCTGTACTTGGTAAAGTTACTTAAATTCTCCAAAGTTCATTGTCTTCATCTATGAAATAAAAATGATGCCATTCCCAAGGAGCCCTGGCAGCATAATGGGTTATGCGTTGGACTGTTAACCACAAGGTCAACCCCACAGCAGCTCCGCAGGAGACGAGACTCTCTGCTCCTGTAAAGATTATAGTCTCAGAAACCCTAGGGGGCAGTTCTTTCTCTCTGTCCTACAGAGTCACGATCAGTCATAATTGGCTTGATGGTAGTGGATTATACTATGACCCACCTCACTGAATTGCTGGGAGAAATCGGTTGAAAATGCATGTAGTGACTTAATGGCTGATGATCCCATGAAACTTATTAAGTGATAGTAGTCAAGGTGGAGTCCCAAGGTTAGCAATAAGCAGCACACTTGGCTGCTAACTCAAACATTGGACGTTTGACTCCACCCAGGAGCATCTCAAAGAAAGGTCTGATGATCTATTGCTGAAGTAGCAGTCCGTGCAAACTGAGAGCACAGGTACATTCCAACACACAATTCTAGTCTAGCAAACATGTGTTGCCATGAGTCAGAATCAATTGGGCAACCAGTTCATACATATGTACACCCAGTTCAACATCTATACACAGATCTTGCTCACTACCTGTCTTGATTTAAATTGTACCCCATCTTCCATTCACGTTTCCCCTTTTTTCAGTATACCCCAATTTAACTTTGAACTACTAGAAAGGCTGGTAGTTTATTTTACATTAATGGTTCTCAAATTTCAATATGCATCAAAATCACCTGTGTTAGTCTGGGTAGATTAGAGAAATAAATCCATAGATGCACATATAGATATAAGGAAAAGGTTTATGTACAAGAGGAGTGCAACATTGAGAAAGCATCCCAGCCCAGCCCAGTTAAAAGTCATAAGTTTGATATTAACCCATATGCCTGTTATCAGTCTATAAAGTCTCCTTCCGACTCATGAAGTCACAGGCCAGTGGGTACAGAATCCCAGCGCTGGCAGGGGTCTCCCCAGGGTTCCTCTCTTCCAGGGCTCAGGGTCCATCAACAGCATCCAGTGGTGGTAGAAGCAAATCACCGCTGGCCGGGCTCCATGTGGCTTCTCCAGCTTCAGAGGTCTGGTCCCATCAGGGTAAGGCTGTGTGGCTTCTCCTCCGGCTTGCCCAGCTCCTTGGACGCACCATAGTTCGTGGTCTTGTCCGTAGTTCGTGGTTTCTGTGACTAACTTCCAACAACTGGGGAGATAGCTTCTCATCTCCATGAGGGAAATATCTCAAGATTTCCCAGAAGTCTCAGGAGAAAGCCATGCCCACATGGAGGCCTCATTGGCTACTCAATGGCTATCTCCAGATAAACAGGCTAGCCTCCACCCCTACATCTCAATCAGGAAATTAACATACGCACATGACCGCCACAACCCCTTAAAGAACACAGATTTCTGGGTCCCATTGTCAAAGTTATTGAGCATTTGTATTTCAACCAAGTACCCAGATATTGCTAATGCTGCTAGTCTCAGCACTCACTTTGAGAACCATTATTTTAGACAAAGCTCTATCTCCCCCAAACTTAGCCAAAAACCATACACAGAAGGAAGATTCCAAGCCCATTCAGAGCTAATTATCTATTCGACAACTTATCTACAGGACAAACTATTAGTATGAAAAATGCCAGGAGAAAATATGTAACCCCTCCCTTCTGTTTCCTCCCTCTAAGATGAACAAGTCTGTTTTGGAAGAAGTACAGCTAGAATACTCTTTAGAAGCAAGGATAGTGAGACTTGGTTTCCTGCCATCAGGAAGTGCCCATCCTTGGAAAAGGGCATCATGCTTGGTAAAGTGGAGGGTCAAGGAAAGGAGGACCCTCTCAGAGAAGATGGGATACCGTGGCTGCACCAATGGCTATGAGGATGGTACAGATCTGGGCAGGGTTTTGGGGGGGGGGGGTTGTTGTACATAAGGTGGCATCAATCCTGACTTCAGGGCATCTAGCAATAATAAAAATTCCCCAAATTGTGGGAACATTTTCATGACTGCAGGGGCTGAGCAAAAGAATAATGAGTAAAAAAAAAAAGTATTGTAAGCAAAGGTGCGAGGGGTAAGATTGGATGGTGTCATCTGTTAGATTGCAGGGACACATGTAAAATGAAGACCAGGAGCCAAATAATAGGTCAGCCAACTCAAGGCTGCCTGAGTTCAGTGCTCAATCCAAAGCAAGCCAGCAGGGCTACTGGGATCCCTCTGCTCCTCACTTTCTTATAAAGAACCAGGTTTCTCTCTGGAAGAAAAAAGCTTGACGGAAGAAAGAAAGAGTAGGCTAACAGAAAATGACTGATTTTGCAAGCTGCACTTGAATATGGTAGAGCTTTTAATTCCTTAGGTCCCTCTATTTGTGCTCAGTAGATGCCTACTCTTCTAGTTTTGGGGTGGTGGTGGTCATTATTTCCCTGTTCCTTTTCTACAGAGGAAGAGTAGGTTGGACTGCACGCTGCAAGGTCAGCCATTTGGAGCTGCCAGCCTCTCTGTGGGACAAAGATGGGGCTTTCTACTTTCCTAAAGAGATACAGTCTTGGATACAGTCTGTCCTGTAGGATCTCCATGAGCTGACATTGACTCGGTGGCATAGACTTTACCCACAACTGCAAGTTGTGAGTGCCAAGGCTGTCCTGGACAAATTCTATATACACACACATTTAGTTCATAGAAGTCAATATTAAGGGAAGGCTTGAAATCCACTGACTTTACAGATGAGGAAATGTAAGCCTGAGCTTAATGCTGACATGCATGACTGGTTAGCGGGAGTCAGGCAAGCACCCAGATTTCTTGATTCATAGTACTTTATACACATAAAAATGAGGATGAAGGTCACATGCCTTAAGGAGGAACAATGTTTTGCGCTTTACCCCTTCAGTCCAGTTTCTTTTCTGAGTTAACCTTGCTAACCCTGGAGGACGGAGTATTTTACCAGAATAAGGAAATGAAGTGTTCTAAAGAGGTTCAGCAAACCTGGAGGTCGAGGGAAGATAGTCTGATCCCTGCAATGATGCTGGAGTCCCTGGAATCCAGCAGGCTCAGTGCTTGGCTCTGAACTGGAAGGTTGACAGCTGAATCTACCTAGGGGTGCCCAGAGAATTCCATTCTGTAGAGCACAGTTCTCCTTGGGCACACTTAGGGTCATCAGGAATCAGAGGTGACTTGATAGTAACTCATCTAGTTCTGATCACACAGACCCTCAAAGCCAGATGTTGAATGAATGAATGACTACCTCACTAATTTTAGTAACAGCTTACAAAATGTCCAACCAAGGAAAGAACCAGGAGGCAAAGACATTTATAGAGGTCTAGAGGTCTAAAAACAAGTGTATATATATATATATATATATATATATACAAGTATATATATATATACACACACACATATATATATACACACATATATATAGAGAGAAATAGAACTATGTATTCATATCTATACAGTAAGAACTAAGGTTGCAGATGGACATTGGACTTTGAACCAAATACTCCCTCAACACAAGAACACTTAGTTCTAACACTTTGGCATTGTGTGATGCTCACCTATCTGACACAATCGCTGAAGACAAAAAAGGGTACAGTAGCAAATGTGGTGAAGAAAGCTGATGGTTCCCTGCTATCAAAAGATATAGCATCTGGGGTCTTAAAGGCTTGAAGAGAAACAAGAAGCCATCTAGCTAAGAAGCAACAAAGCCCGCATGGAGGAAGCACACCAGCCTATGTGATCATGAGGTGTCAATGGAACCAGTACCAGACAGCTAAGACCCAAAACAAAATCATAGCCAAGGTTAATGGGGCTGAGGGGACGTGGATTGGAGACCCAATGCCCATCTGTAGACAATTGGGCATCCCCTCACAGAAGGGTCACAGGGAATAGATGAGACAGTCAGAGTGGAGGATAGCACTGATGAAACACACAACCTTTCTTTAGTTCTTTGGTGCTTCCTTCACCCCACTATCATGACTTCAGTTCTACCTTACAAATTGGATTAGACCAGAGCATGCACACTGCTACATATAAGAGCCTGAAACACAGGAAATCCAGAATAGATAAACCCTGCAGGGCCAACAAGGAGAGTAGAAATACCAGGAGGATTAGGGAAGTGTGGGGGGAGAAAGAAGAAATTGATCACAAAGGTCAACCTATAACTCTCTCTCAGGGGAAGAACAAAAGAAAAGTGGGTGAGGAGTGATGGAGGATTATTTAAGACATGAAAATAATAATCTATAACTTATCAAGAGTTTGTGAGGTAGGGTGGGTGGGGGATGGAGGTAAAAGAAATGGGGAGCCAATATCAGGGACTCACGTGGGAAGAAAATGCTTTGAAAATGATGATGGCAGCATATATGCAACTATGCTTGATACACTGGATAACTGTATGGGTTATGATAAGAGATGTAAGAGGTCCCAATACAAGTATTTCATTTTTTTCATGTGCTGAAAAACTCGGCTTATACATTAATATATGCAGTATTCTACAAAAAAAAACAAACAAAAAAAACTTCCAGCCAATTGTTTCTCATTTAGCGAATGATTATGAGGCAGCTTCAAAGGTTCATGGGAAAATCCCTTTTTCGGTCAATTCCATTTACCCATCAACTTTCTAAAGCCCTCTTGTATTCTACAGTAGGATTGGGCGTCTGCTGTGGAGTCTTGTTGACTCTGTTAAAAAGCGAGCCCTGTTGTCCTTGAGTTGATTCTGTGGCTGTTCCATGTGTATCAGAGCAGGGTTGTACTGCACAGACCCTCAGAGTGCACCAGGCCTTTCTTCCCAGGTACCTCTTGGTGGACTCTAACCTCCAACCTTCAAATTAACTGCTAACTGTTTGCATCACCCAGAGACTTCACTCATAAAAAAGTTAAGTCCTTTCATAAAACTAGTAACTTCTACATGTGAAAAGAATCACCATGTGCCAGTCTGAAACATCTGACAAACAAACAAAACAAAAAACACACATGCATACTTTAAATGTATTGAATCACAGAGTGTTTACTCTTGTTAAGTCATTGTCAATAAATTACAGAACCTTTCCGAGTCTCAGGTCTTACCCACTTCCCTCTCCCACCCTCCAGCCAGAGTGGGCAAAATGAAGATAAGGATACCTACCATTTGAGGGTGGTTATAAGCGTATAAGCATTATGTGTGTTAACTGCCTTGCATATAGTAGATATGGAATAAATGGTTGTGCCCACCACCTCCCACCCCCAGCCAAACACACACATCCTATTTCAACAGTCTGTTTAATAATACTATAAAGTAAAAAGAGTAGATGGGGTTAATGAGATAGAAGGTGGGGTATGAAATTCTGGATAGAAATTGAAAGGGGCTTTAGGGTTGTAAATGGACACAAATCATCATTAAGATTATCTGGAAGCTATTTTCAATGACGTTACTTTTCAATAAATACAAGCAAAGCTATAGTCCATAATCTTTTGTTACTTTCCAGTTTCTAAATAAAACGATTTTCAGAAAAATATAAATCAAACTTCTTGCTTACCCATTTGGTTGTGGTTTCCTATCTTCAAGGAACTCTGTTTCCTCCTCTGTTTCTGATGCAGGGATCATGTTTTTCTGAGGCGGCTGTGGTGACAGCATTTCCCATTCATTGTCCTGGGCGACGGTCTGCAACATAACAGCATCTGGCCCTGCCCTGCTTCCTCTCTTGCTCTTCCTTGATTGGCTGCTCAGAGCAAAAGTCTCCTCTTGTACTAAAGATTCTAGAGGCTTCATTTCTCCTAGAACCTCTACCTGGAAACCTGTGCTTGGACTGGAATCTGAGACTGACTCTGCAGCCTCTGCAGACTTCCCAGACAGTGTGGCCCCAACCTCTAACTGCCTGAGACCTCCTTCTGACAGCGGATCACCAAGCTCATTGTGGTCAAGGACCATCCATCCATGGTCTTGCCCAGGACTTTCAGGGGAAGACCTCTTATCATCTTTGAAAATCCCTCTTTCTGAAGACTGGTCTTCTTTTTCATTTAAAGACACTGGCTTAAATATGTCTGGAAAACGTGGTAGCTGAGGTTCAGAGTGTGTGGGAGTTTCTTCTAATCCACGTGTACTTTCTTTTGCTGCACAGGCCTCAGGATTTTGAGGTGATTGTTTTTTGCGGGTTATGAGTATGTAATCCATGTAATCTTCATTCTTCTTTGTGCGTCTTTCTTCCTGGTATTCTGCCTTGAATTTCTCAGGATCTTTGGTAAAAATTATTTTTTCTTCTTCCAACTCTGGTCTCCCCTTACTGACACCTGGAAGTGGAGGGTGTTGAGAAGGGGAAGATGAGATTGAATTGACACATTACATGATTTGTGACCTGTGCAAAATTGATCCATTTTAAGAGATACTGTGAGAAACAGTTTTCTCTTGTAGATCTGTTTAATTTTCTCATCCAATAAGAAGAACAAGCAAATCTGTTTAGAAAGAAGTTCAGCCAGAATGCAAGCCTGCTAAGACTTCCTATACTTTAGACATGTAATCAAGAAAGACCAGCCCCTGGAGACATCATGCTTTGTAAATCTGAGGGTCATTGAAAGAGAAGGAGACTCCCAAGATGATGGATTGACCCAGTAGCTGCCACAAGGAGCTCAAACATAACGACTGTCATGAGGCTAAGGCAGGACTGAGTGGTGTTTTATTCTATTGCACCGGGGGTCTCTCTGAGTTGCAGATGACTTGACAGCATCTAACAATAATAGCAAACATCAGGGATAATTACTCTGTATGCATTCAATGTTACACTTACTTGGGATATGGATAAGAATGCATGACAAATGTAGTTACCTGTCTAGACCCACTGCTGGAAGAACTATCTCACAAATGCACTAGTTGAGTGGATTACTTGAAACAGCAGTTTCTTAGCCTTAGAAGGGAGGGCAGGTTCTTACCATTTGGTGGTCCCATGTCTCCACCTGCTGGTGAATAAGAGTGATCTGTTTCCACATCCCAGTCAGCATCATCTGGTAGAGAGAAGTCAACCTCAGAGCCTCCTTCCGCAGGCACAGAAAGGGATTCCGTGTCTTCAAAAATGTGCAGTGCCACCAGCTGGGGTCCAGGTTGTCTGCTTTTGGTCTCTGGATGGTTTTCCTTGCCTCTTCGATCAGGCTGGGCAGAAGGTAATAGTTCTGAGACCTCATCCCCTAGACACTCAGGCTCTGCAGGCCCAGCTTCCTCTGTCTTTTGAGCATTGGGGGTAGATTCTGTGAGATGGGACAAATCAAAAGGAGGTGTATATGGTGCCAATGGTGGCTTCTGGGCATCTTCCTCTGAAGGAGGGTCGGCATCATAGAGAAAGTGATCAGCCACTTTCATTAAGTCTTCGTCAATATTCTGGCCCATTACATCATATTCAAAATCACCCCACGAGGCTTCAGACGAGTAGATATCTTGCTTTCCTGCATCGCCATCCACTGGTGTCTCGGGATTGCCTTCTGATAATGTCAATTTACTCATATCGTCAATTGTTCCTGTAGATGTGTTGAGACCAGAGGCATCACTGAAACTGTGGTCAAAGCCAGTCCCATCTAAACACATATCTGAGACTGGCAGAGTATCGATGACCAGGACAGGGCTCTCTCTAGCTGAAGGGTGCACAAGCTCGCTTCTAGGAGCAAAGTTCTCTGGTAGCCCATGGTTATTTTCACCCAGACAGGGGTCTGGGTGAGTCACAAAAATATTGGTCCCCACCTTTTCAGTGACTGGGACTGTTTTGCCCAAAGATTCCAAGACTGGCGCTACATCTGAGCTTATTCCCTTTAAATCTGCATTCCTGTCATCATTTACTTCTGAAGGTTCCAGAGAGACTCTATGAGAGGCAGACAGAGACACACCATTTCTATCTGTTTGTCTGCTGCTTGCAGGCAGCGGGGTGGCATTTTTAGAATATGGTTCGGAATCACATGGGGCACACTGATGCCCAGGCTCCTGACTAGTGTCTTCACCCGCCTTTGGCTCAATGACATATAACTCCCTGGACTCAGCTTCAAAGCCCATCTGAGTGTTGGGGTCGCGCTCAGTTTCCTGCTGTGCTTCATGGTCATGGCATACATCAGGGCTGCTGAGAGCCCCCAAGTTGCTTTCCTGGTCAGAGTGCATCAGTATATCAGGATTTTCACTATCTGCTTTCAAGCTGAAGCGCTGCTTTGCATCCACCCACAAATCAGGGGAAGCAGAGGCCAGCTGCCCAGCTTCTTGGAAATTGCCATGTAAAACATCTGGAACAAATGTGCCCTGAGAGCCCTCACAAGGGGCAGAGGCCTGCCATCCTGCACCTGATTCAATTATCAATTGGCTCTGTGAGCTGGAAACGGGGGGGTATTCTGAGGCAAAGCTTGAATTTGTAATTTCACTGCTGTGAGATTTTTCTCCTGCCCACCAATTTGTTTCTTGGCACTCAAAAGTTGCAGCGTGAGACACAAAACATTCATTTTCCCCTGTAAATGTTGGGTATGGTCGGTCCATGTCTGGCTGTGTGCTGTCCTGACACTGCTCTGGGGTATATGTTTCCGAAGTGAGCTCATGACCAGTAGTGGATATGGAGCTTTGCTCTCTGGGGTCCCTTTCTTTAATTTGGTCTGGTGTTTCTAGCTTGTTATGCTCATCAGCATCTGAGTCGGACTCCTTTGGCTGAATGTTCCAAAGTAGTTCATGGGAGTCCTTCCCATTACTGTCCAGAAAGGTGGGCTGATGCTTAGTCTCAAAAGGGTTAGTGCACGGTGTTCCCATGGGTTCTGCACCATCATGAATGGGTACTCCCCAGGGATCTACATTTTGGTAGGCTGAAGAATTCATGTCTAACACACCAGTTGAATTTGCAAGTTCCTCTTCAGATGTCTGCTCAATTGCTCCGCCTTCCTGTGGCGAGGCAGCCCACCACTCCACGCTCTCAGCTGAGAAACCAAGTACTTCCAATTTAGAATTTTTTCTAGCCCCTCGTTCAGTTTGGGGAGATGTTTGCCATGGAGTATCTCGTGTGTCCACTGTTTCGATAGAAGACTTTCTGTTCCAATCCACTGCTGTCGTCTGCATTTCAGTCTCCGTTAGTGGTGAGGTAGGAGAGTGATCAGGGTTCCCTTCTTGATCATCAAGGAATGGGTTTGACTTACTCTCTTTCTCCATTGGTTCTGAATCGATAGACTCAGAACCTTCCTGAGTATTAGGTTCAGCCATGGCCAAGAGTTTGTCAGCTTCATTCAGTGACTCTAATTGTGGTGAGATATCACAGAGATTGGGACTACTTTGTGGGTCATCTTGGGGAGAGTTTGACTTATTCTCACTCTCTACTGGTTCTGAACTGCCTACATATTCACAACATTCATATACATTGAGGCTGGTCTTGACCAAGAATTTATCAGAATCATTCAATGAATCTAATTGTGATGAGATATTCCAGTGATCAGAGCTGCTTTGTTGGACATTTTGGAAGGAGTCTGACCTATTCTCATCCTCTGCTGACTGTGAACAGCCTATATGTTCAGAGCATTTCTGACTAGTGGGATCAGGGGTGGCCAAGAACATACTAGATTTATCCAAAGACTCGAGTGGTGGTGAGAAATTCCAGTGATCTTGGCTGCTTTGTGGACTGTTGTGGAATGGGTTTGACCTATCCTCGGCCTCTGCTGGTTCTGAACTGGCTGTATGTTCAGAACATTCTTGAATGTTGAGATCAGCTGTGGTCAAGGAGGGATTAGAGTCATTCGATGAGCTCCAAGCTCTGGATTTACTCTGAGCATCATGGCAAGTGGTCAACTGGATCTCGTTCTCCACAGATTCTTCCTCATCTGCACAATCATCTTCAGAGCCTGAGCTCGTTGAGATGGGCCTGGCATCCTGAGGCCACCCCGTTTCAGATATGTCACATTCGTTATTCTCCTGATGGCTAATCACATGTCTGTTTCTTTCCTGAAAAGCACTTGAATATTCAGGATATTTGCCTGTTTCAGGGCTGGATAATGAGGATAAAGAATCACCATCTATGGAATAATTCCAAGTCTCTAAAAACGTAGGAACTTTGCGCTCAAAGTTCTTTTCAAATTCTTCCAGTCTGTTTTTCTCCAAGGCTCGCATCTCAGTCGTTACTTCTCCCTGGCCACCAGGGGTAGTTACCTCGGATTCATCATGGTTCTGTCTACTCCAGTCAACTTGGTTCTCTTTATCATGCTCAGTGTTGGCTATGTGACTCCAGGAAATCAATGCTGCTGAAGAATCATTTAGGTCTGGACTCGATGCACTTGAATGTGTGCATTCACTTTCACCATACTGTCCCGGTGAATTATCTTCTGGAAGGCTGCTTTTGATACTCTTAACTTCAAAATTCTTAGTGTTGTCATCAATTGAGCAATTGAACTGCACATCACTCTCTTTGGGGTCATTCCCAAGACTTTGGGGAAATCCATGGGGTTCATTCCTTTTCTCTGGCTCCAGAATGTTCCTTTCCTCCATTTTCTCAAGAACCATTTCAGAGAAAGGCAGATTTTCTGTTAAACTCATCCTTGGTGGATCTTCAGTAGATTCACTCCCATTTCTGTGGTTCAAGAGGCAATTTTCATAGGTATCTTTGGCCTGCAGGTTATTCATAGATATTCCTGTATGGAGGCTATGGGAACCCAGATGGTATGAGCCCTTCTCCTGCTCTAAATCTCCCTCTGGCTCCTCTGCCCGAGGACTGGCCATACTTGAAGGAGAGCTGAATTTGCTGAACTCCATGCAGATTTCTGGAGGTTTGGACACAACTGGAGAAGAGAGTCCCTGCTCTGCTTCTCCTTTTCCAGAACTCCCTGAGGCACTGTCCCCCTCTGAGCTTATTACCTCCTCCTTCTCCTCAAAGTCCTCTCTGCCAGCAGCTCTACGGACCTCATCCACACCTTCACTCTGCCCATAGCTGTGATCTTTCCATGGGTCTGAATGTGCAAGAGGCCCTGGCTTCTCAAACCTGGTGACCAACAGTGCTGAATCATCCTGCAAGGGTCTCCTCCACATGTCTTGGTTGTTAGGGTCAGGTGTAAGTGATCTTGACTGACCAGCTTCAGAGGCATTGAATACATCTCGAATGTGATGGTCCTCAACGTTTCCTGATAAACCAGGAACTTCAGGAGCTGATTTGCTTTGCTCTGAATCTATAATATGTGATGAGCTGGGTAGCATTAAGGATGACATGCTGTCATCTCTCATGACGGAATCCCAAATGCTGTTTGCAATGAGCTGTCCACTTTTCTCTTTCAGTGCATGGTAGTCATTGGCAGCACCATCCTTGTTGGGCTCAGAAGAGGCAGGAAGTTCCCAGTCTACCTGATTTGCTTCTGGGTACTCCACACCCCATGGTTCAAGCTGCCTCACAGAAAATCGGGTTTCTGGTTCAGTACCTTCCACCATATACCCTTCTGTTTGACCTTCACTGGAGATTGCCACTCCTCCACTGCAGTCATCCCAATCCAAGTCGTTATCCATGTCAGAGATGGTTGCAGTGGACTGAGTGTCCTCCAGAATGACTCTGTTCCACAAGTCCAGGTTGTCAGACATCCCTTGCCGAGAGTTGGTGCTGCTGTGTAGAAGTGTGAGTTGTCGATTGGTTTCATTGTACAGCTGCATCATCCTCGGGTCCTCATAGCTGGACTGGCTACTGTCCACAACATCACCCTCCACAGAGATGGCCACATCATTGGCGTGCTCGGACTGTTGGGCATCTTTATCTGAGCTGTAAGCCATGTTCATCTCAGAACTGCTATCTGTATGTGTTGAAGCCCACATGGTTAGGTTCCCAGGTCCTGAGTTCATTCGATTTCTAGGGGGATGCTCTGGTGATTGAGGGGCCACTTGGGCCTCCTCAGTGGTGGAATTAACATCTTTTAACTCTGAGCCTGCCTCTTGACCAAATGGCTTGTTTTCAACTTCTTTTTCATCTCCAGCACACGTTGGTGATATATAAGAGTCAGAGGTGGAATAGTTGGTATCTAAGGGGGAAGCTACAGACTCTTCACCTAAGTTGGATGCACTGTAATCAGAACATTTATATGATAAGAAGGAATCTTCCCATGGGGCTAGAATCTCTGATCTGCCTTCCTTAATGCTTTGCTCAAAAAGGCTCCAAGAATCTAACTTTTCATACACTTTCCCCTGGGTGTCGGGGTTCACTAAGCCACCCTTATCGTCCTCTGGTGGCTTAACTTGATTCCACACATGATGCACAATAGAGCAGGGATTCCCAGAACCCGAGTCCCTGTCCTTCTTGCCCCAGGTTTCTGGAGCTGCCTCATTATTTGCATGACCAGGTACCTGGTCTACTAGGTCTTCTGAAGGAAATGAGAATGTGCTTTTTTCTACAGCCCACTCATCTGGGTTCATCACAGGAAGGGGTTCACCACTCACTGGGTGCAGATTCCAGGTCTTCATAAAGGCTTTAGTATCATCTTCTTGCCCAAAGGCACTCCAGGCAGGGAATGCACCTACTTCCCCTGGTTCATTCTCATCTCCAGGCTTTCCCCACGGCTCAGGCATTGTGGTGGGGGATTGTTCAGAATGCCACAAAGCCGAAAAGTCTTCTATCAGGTGGTTTGTTCTCTGAGGGGAAGCATTTGGCAAATGTGACTTCTCAGCAGGCAGGTTTGGAAGCTGCACATTCTCTTCAGTGTGGTCTTGATTCTCATTGCTACCAACTACTGGTTGGCCAAATTCAGAGTCCCAAGTACTTGATTTTGAGAATTCAAGATTTGGGGGCTGGGACACAGAATCTGATGATCTCCTTTCAGCAGGGCTTGGTTTATGCCCTTTCCATGACTCAGGGCTCTGGAAGACAGATTCCTGTTCACTGGAACTCCATGCATCGGTCATATTTTTAGGGTCAATTTCAAAACCACCCCACCAGCTACTACATCTCATGCGGGCCTTAGCTGGTTTTGCATGGCCACTGTCAACTACATTTTGCCTTTTATTTTCTGAATAGAGTAGGGCTTGTTCTTCAGTAGATGGTGAGCTTTCTACAAAGCTATTCATAGGTGTTGGTGGAATTCTATTTCCAATATGTTTTAATCTTTCTGGTGAAGGAGCGTCATCTCCCCTGAAATCTGTCACATTCAAATTTCTTTCAGAGTTACCCATGGGACTGTCTTGCCTCTGGGAAAACTCTTCATCAAATTCTACAAGGCTATCTTTGCCAGCTGTGGACAAAAGTGAACTGGATGAATAACTGGACATGTTGATCTCTATCTCATCTGGTCTCTTAGGCCCAGTGGGGAGCTGTCCTTCTGATGAATCACTGTTGGGGAAGAAGTCATCTTCTGGGGAGAAGTCAGCAGAATGGGAAGATGGTTGGGATTGCCCAGAAGCCATGGGCGCAGGGTCAAAGCTGAAGAGATCAAAGTGTCCGTCGCTATGTTCTCCTGATCGGGTATGCTCATCAGCTACTGCCCCTTCAGGGATAGGGCTATAGGACTCAAACCCTGGGAGAAGGCTGTGGTGAGACCCTGCACCTTCTCCCACTGGACTGTCATCACTGAGGAAAACTGAGCTCTCCTTGGATGAACGGCTGCTTCTAATGGTGGCCAGCCCACTATCTGGGCTCACAAGGTCTATGTTCACATCCACCTGAGCCTGGTTAGAGTCACTGAGATCTGGAGGGTTTTCTATAAAATTCACTGAGCTGGGCTGAGGCTCAATGTCAGAGCCATACAACTCCATAATTCCAGAAGACCCCTGAGATAGTGGAGCACTGCCTGCTACGGCCTCTGTGGAGGACGTCCGGCTGTTGGAGACCATCTCCGGACACCTGCGATTGATGACTTCCTTGATCAGGAGAACAACTTGATCACGAGTCACGGAAGGGTTCTCTTGCTGATACACCAGGATGTCATCACAGCCACACTCAATGGGCTCCAGGTCTAGGCAAGGGTTCTGACACTCTTCCAGTTCACAGCAGATCTGTCAGGAGCACAGAGGTTTGTGTAAGCACTAGGCTGTCTTTACTCTTAGTACCAGGTCTTAATAAATTAACTAGTATAAAATTAATCTATGTTCATTACCTTTAAAAAATCAAAACCTCTAAACAACTAAGAGTTGTGGACTATAAAACATGAAAAGTACACAACGGAGTGTTTACCCTCTCCAGGCTTATCAAGATGTCTTTTCATTTAACTCAAAAACTAGCTGCCCAAGTTTGACTCTTGGAAGGTAGAGCTAAAGGGATTTAAAACCATCAAAAGCCCTTCCTCAGTGTAATATAATACCATCTTATGATGAGAACAGAACTCAAGTTTGAATGAACAAAAGAGCAAAAATGTAGGCTCAGTAACATCAAGACTAGGGAAAAGCATTGAAATAGGTCAGGGGGGAAATTCTCTTTAGGAGCAGGCAGTCGGAACCAGTTTTATCCTCTAATAGCATCAGAAAGCAAAGGATGAAAGAAGAAGAAGCCACCAGGGACAAAGCTGGTCAAAGTTCCTCCCTGTGGGGAGTAGAGATGTGAAAACCAAAAGAGATGGATAAAGAATCCAAGCCGACTTGCAAGACAGAGGAGATGTTGGGACCATCAATATGAGGTCAGCAACAATAGACCGTGGGACTCTATGTCTTTTAGGAAATGTCTGGGATATTTTGTCATTCAAAACCTTTGAAAATGACCCCGCATCAGTAGGATTCAGGTATATAGTGATGATAAGAAGAAATCTGTTTTGATTTTCATCAATTTTGACCCAATGTTACCCATAGGACAGTGTAGAGTAAGGCATCTAAAACTGGACATCTTTACGGAGGTAGACTGCCACTTTTCTCTCCTGCAGAGCAGCTGGTGGGCTCAAACTGCCCACGTTTGGGTTAATAGCTGAGCACTTTAGTCATTGTCTTACATGCCAGGCACATTGCTACCATATTATGAGCTTCACCTCACTTTATTCAGGGAGGAAGTAGGAGAAGAGCTGTTTCATTTAGGGCATTGAAGTCAATATGATCAAACAAAATGCATATGAGATGTTAAATGGAAAATTGATTGACTCTATAAATCTACATCCAATTCACAATAAAAAGAAGGAGAGAAGGGGGGTAGTCTGTAGACAACAATGACCCCTCACATACCCCCCCCAAAAAATGTTTCCCTTTGTTCTCATATTATTTAAGGAACAAAGACACAGGTTAAATGACTTCTCCAACAACACACAGCTCAATATAATGAAGTCAGGTTTTGAACTCAAGCAGTCAAACTACAGAGGCTGACTTGACTGTGCCCAGTCATCAGAGAAGGATGCCTTTCAAGCAGAGTCTTGACCACAAGTTGCTCAAATCCTAGGATACTCAAGAACAGCCTCTCAGTGTTGCCCAGAGACAACACAATGCCAACACAAAGGTGGCTCAGAAGAGGGAGAATAAAACTCAAATGTGCCTGCTGTTAGACTTGAGGAAGCACAGTTATCGATCTCCTCAAAAGCAAACCCACTGCTATGAATGAATTCTGGCTACTGGTGACCCTAGAGGACAGACTGCAACTGGCCCAATGGGTTTCTGAGACTGCAACTGTTTACAGGAGTAGAAAGCCTCATCTTTCTCCTGCAGAGTAACGGGTGGCTTTGAACTGCTGACTTTGGAGTTAGCAAGCCAACATGTCACCACTACCACGCTGGGGCCTCTAGTTGTATCTTAAGAGAGCCCAAGATCGCTTGGAGGACAGAAGCGAAAGATAAAGTTGTAAACAGAGTGGAGACCTTGCCTGCAGCCATGTGTGGACAAATGAAGTGTGTTAGACTGATCTATGCACTCAGGGGCCCATGGGTGCCAGAGTAGAACTTTGCTCCATAGGGGTTTTCAATGGCTGAGTTTTCAGAAGTCAATTGATGCCTTCTTTCTGAGGTGTCTCTTGATGTACTGGACCCTTCAACCTTTGGGTTAGTAGCAGAGTGCTTTAATGACTTGCACCACACAGAGACGCTAGCACATTTGTGAGGAAAGATACTGTCTATATGCAGTCCGTATTATATGAAAAAAAATGCATGTTCACATGTTAATTATTAAATGCACCTGATTTGGCATACCTGGTGGCCTATTTTGATTAAGTTGCTGGGTTATCTTATTATTTACAATGTCTTCAGTTACACTAGAATACAACTAATCACTCAGACAGAATATTAGTACCTCAGCTAACTTTGATTAAACCATCAAATTGCCAACTCCTAACTGTTGGGCATAAACGGAACCTGCTACGAGTTGAATTATGTCCCGCAAAATGATAGGTTGAAGGTCACCTGTGCCTGTGACCTGGTTTGAAAATAGAGTCATGGGAGAAATCCTTAGTTAGATTAGCATGAGTTCAAGCAGCAGTGGACCTTGGTCTAGAATAACTGATGTCCTCACCAGAAGAGCAAAGACTAGAGAGATGGAGAAACACAGAAAGAAAATGGCCACATTCAAGCAGAAGCAGAGAATAAAGTGACCTTTTTAGATGTCAGCAAACCCTGAAGATTGCCAGGGTTCACCAGCCAGGCAGAGGCAGGGAAACAGATTCCCACGAGAGACTTTAAAGAACATTGAGCTGCCTACACTTTGATGTTGGGCCTATGATCTCCAGGTCTGTCAGGCTTTTTGTTGTCAGCCCTCCCCGTCTGAGGCGCTGTGCTGTGGCAGCCTGGAGACAGACAGGGACTAGATTGTGACAGCTAATGCCATGTAGCAATAGCTACATTGAGCACTCCAATGAGAACTTGCCCTCCTCCAGGTAAGAAAGATATAAAGTGCCATTTCTCTATGGGTTCAGTCTGGAAAAGAAACGGATAAGGCACTCTTTTAAAAGGTCTGATCCAATGGGACAAATGTGCTTTGAATACAATAGATGTATGTATGGATTGTGCAAAGAATTGTATGAGCCCCCAATAAAAAGATTTTTTTTAAAAGGTCCAGTGTGGTGAAACATGTAAACAACTCCTAAAACTCAAATGGTAAGACACTATCCCTAGTGCCCATTTCTTATGAGCCACCGATCCATCTTCTTCTCCCACCCACATTCTAAAAGTAGCAGGTTGGGATGCTGTGCTATGCGCAAGTGTGGTAGGACTCCTCACCTGGCTGCAGAGCTCCAGGTTCTCAGAATACACAGCAATGTGACGTCTAGGCTGCTGCTCCTCCGACAGGTAGCTGGCCAAGAGGATGAGAGCATCTAAACTGTGCTTGTCTGTGAACGTTTTCAGGTCACTGGTGAAATTCCTGTGGATCATACAATCCTGAAACAACAAAGAGAATAGGACACGGATATAACAATAGCCATCTTTGGGATTTGTGTGATACATTTTTTTAGTGTGTTGATATCATAAGTTAGGAATTGAGCTACTGATTATAAGATCACTGCTTTAAACCCACCAGCTGCTTCACAGGAGAAAGATAAAGCTGTCTGCCCCTTGATCCCATAGATTTCTAGTCTCAGAATCCTACATGTGGTCACTAAATCTTGGAATCAATTTGATAGCAGTGGTTTTGTGGGTTTTGTTCTTTTTCTCTTTGGTGGTACGGTGGGTTAGATATTGGTCTGCTAATCATAAAGTCAGTGGTTCAAACCCACAAGTCATGGGTGAAAGGTGTATCTGCTGACTTCTGTAAAGAGTGACAGCCTTGGAAACCACAGGGATCATATTTACTTGGTCCCATGGGGCCATTATGAGTTGGAATCAATTCGATGATAGTGGGGTTTCATATGTGTGATTTAAAACAACATAATGTATTAAGGAAGATACTTATTTTAGATGCAAGTGAAATAAATATTTTACTTTAAGAATGCTTCATGAAGTGGCTTAAAACATATTTTGCCATTATTATTATTAAGAATAATTTAGATGAGGAACAAGCATCTTGACATTAAAACACTTATTCCATGTTAAAAGAACAAACAGATCTGTTTCAGAAGTGTACCTAGATTTCTCCTAAGAGGCAAGGATGGCAAGACTTAGTCTCATGTATTTTAAACATGTTCTCAGGAGCTACTGTCTCTGACGAGGCACATCACATTCTTGGTCAAGTAGCAGGGCACTGGAAAAGAAGAAGCTCTTCTATCCCATGAATTGACACTGTGGCTGCCAAATATGGGCTCAAGCATACGAACAACATGACACTGGTGAAGGACTGGGCATGGGATTGCTGATTCAGAACCAATTTGATGGCACCCAACAACAACACAAAGTTAACAACGTGGATAAAATAATAGTTTTTATAAACCTAGTGAGCATATGCTCAACTTTGTTTTGTATGTTCTTCTGGATCTGTGCTCACAATAACTTTACCCCTCCAAAATATATACATAAATTCAAGATGAAAGAAAGATAAAAGACAAAGAAACAAAAACCATTTATTCCAATAGTTCCTTTAATTTTCTCTTTTTGTTCCTAATATCTATGCAGGGATGTCTGCTGACAAAATTAAACTACTCTACCAGTAGAAAAATAATAGAGTACTATTATTCTGTTCTTCCCCCCTACATTTCTTAAGAAGGAGATGAAACCAATAATTTTCTCTAGCTATTGATCTTTTCGGTGAACCCCGTTGGGCTAGTAGCTTGAACTGCTAACTACACCAATCTCCTGACCACCATCAGATCTCTAGGGAAAAAGAAAAATCTGTACTACTTTAATAAAGATTTACAGTCAAGGTAACCTATTGGGAGACAGTTCTCCCCTTCATATAGGTTCATGATGAGACTTTATCAACTCAATGGTAATGAGCTTCCGAAAAATGGAATTGTATTTTCTAAAATTTTGAATTCTAATGGTTATATTTACTCCAATCAGAAATTCTTTAAAAAATCATTACAGTGGCGTCTACTGCATGAGTTGTGTTCCCGTGTGGAAATCCAGAAAACGGCTCTAAGGATTGCCATGTCAGATCTGCAAGGTTGCTCTATGGGGGAAAGAAAAATGTAAGAAAGACACCCACTGCTCACAGGTGACAGAGGCCTCATCATCTTCTCGACCAGTGGGGCTCTACCTTCCTAATGCCACGGCCCTTTAATAGACTCCCTCATGTTGTGGAGACCCCGACCATACAATTACTTTCAATGCTACTTCACAACTGTAATTCTGCTAGTGCTATGAATCATAATATAAATATCTGATAGGTAGAGTGTATTTTCATTGCTACAAATTGAACATCATTAAAACAGTGATTAATCACAAAACAATAAGTATTTCTATATTGTGAAATATTTATTTTTAATTTCAATAAATGACATTTTGTCTTGAAGCATGGTGTGGCAGAGGCAACAGTCTTAATATAACAGCAGTATGCCACATTGCTACATTATGTGACAGTATGCATAAAAAGCTAGCATTAATGGGAATGTTGAGATAGCTTCTTTCTCACCAGACCAGAAATTCTTGGGGCAGTTTTTGCAAGACTACAACAAGCTGGAAAATCCTATTTCATAAACATATGTTGGTAGAACTGGAAGAAGGTGTAACACAGTCTCAGACAGAAGAGGATCTGACTGCAAACACTTGATCCACAATTTTTTAACTGGCGTTGGAGAGAGATCAGTTCTTGCTGCATCACTCTTAATAACTTCAATGAACTTCTCTTGTGCTGTCTCAAGAACATCTTTAACTTTCACTGTGAGCGGGCTTCTTTCTGGCAAGTGCAAATGGGGTGTCAGGGAGATTTGTAAAGTACAATGAAATTTTGTCTACAAGCATGTCCAAGTGTTCTTTCACAGAAATTATCATTGTAATCCTTTTGCCTCATTCAATGTTATGTTCCTCAAAGAAAACAGATAAGGTAGGCAACATTCAATTTTATTTTCATCCAATTTGGGGGGCCAAAGCTGAAGTTTATTTGGAATGACCAGATTTTTTTCAGACAAATCAAGGCATATTTCCCTTGGTCCTTGCAGTGATTAATTTAACTCATTCAAAATGGCAAAAATGGGAACCAAAAACCTATTTTCTACAGTTCACATTGATCCCTAAAAAGAGCTTTGAACTGCCATCTTGCTTTCTGATTAAAAAAACATTTTAAGTTCATCATGAAGCTCAAAAACATGCTTTAAAATTTTTTTCCTCTCAACAATCATCTCATTTCAGGATAAAACAGCAGAGCATTATTTGGCGCATCCAACTCATTACACAGTTGGGAAAACAGTCACTTGTTTAAAGTGTTCACCTTTACAAAATTGACACAACTTATGCCGCTTTTCATTATTTCTTGTAACTCTTGTGACAGTGTCTTGCTAATGATTGCTGATGAGTCATACAGTGAGTTCTGATGACTTTTGGTGACTCACTCAATACCAAACATTGAAATCCCGATCAACATCTTAGCATAGCTCGAGCACCATCTGCCAACACCACATACTTTCCCCCAAGAGATCTTATGTTCTTTCAGAAATGAACAAATGATGTCACATACATGATATGCAGTAGTTGTCATTTCAAGAGGTTTGCAAAAGAGAAACTCATATATAAAGTTGCCACCATTAATATACCTCACATAAACCAGTAACTGTGAACAGTTTTCATCGTCTGTAGATTCATCAAGCTGGATGCTAGATATTGAAAGTGGAACAGATTTAATTTTCTAGATGACCTGATCAAGAATACCAGCAAACATGTCATGCATTCTTTTGTGGACAGGGTTGTTAGATAAGGAAAATGCATTTGATTCCATAGCAAATTCATCTCCGATCATAACTCAAACAGTGTCTTTGGCCACTGGCAACAATAACTCCTCAACAGTGATGTGAGATTTCACAGCTCTGACAATTCTGAGTGCCACCAAATATGAAGTTTCAATGGCTGTTATGTTTTGTTTGTTTGTTTGTTATGTTTTGTTTGCCACCAGTATCTAGTCTGATTTTCTTGAAACCATCAGTTTGCTTGTAAAATTGTTGGTATCCTTGCTGGCAAAGCTAAGATGATTGCAATCACAATGGCATTTTAGTTTGTTCAGCTTCATATATTCGGCTGGTAGAACTTCATAATAAATAGCACATTGCACTTTCTCAATTGCTGTTGTAATTATTGGGATAAAACCATAATGTAAAAAATCCTCACTATATTTCTTTTCTTAATATTCTTCTCTACACAATCCATTGTAATGGGATGGTTTGCTAATGAAAATAATATATAACAATAGTTTCAAGAATGCAAAAGATGATACATGGCAAAGTTCAGTCAGTACAGTTCATTAAAGTTTCTTATGAGTCACCACTCTCTGTGTTGTTTTTTTTTTTACATACCTGTTACTATCACAAGGGGGACAATATTCACATCAACCACAGCTGAATATAAAAAGACCTATCAGCATCCATATTAAGTTCCCATGGTACAGATATTCTTTTTGGTAGTAGTTGATTTTACAGTACATGATTTTAAATTTACCCTGTAATTATGATTCTTGAAGTGTCGTTGTGCCTACAATACTGCTGCTTTCAACACAGCAACTGCTTTCTACACAGTAGCTGCTCTCTACATATGTGTGACTGGTCAGCATAAGTACTTTATGGGACCAACCCTGTCACATAGACCTGTATTTGTACAGGGTGTATGTGATGAAGTTGGTGCGATGGTGTTAACATGCTGGGTACTTGTATGTGGGTAGACCCACCAGGAGATGGATAAAGGAGCAGTGTGTTGGCTTCTGAGACCACTGGAAATAAGTGTTTGTCCATGATCTTAAGTGAGCCCAGTGAAAGGGTTGTTTGACCCTCAAAGGGGTCATGAGTCACAGGTTGAGAACTCCTGTTCTAGGGTGTCCTTAACTACCACGAGAATCTCTTTGTCTGCATTGATGTCTGGTGGTAACAGTGGGCTCAGATTTAGCAATCGTTGTGAGGGTGGAGCAGCAGTGGGCAGTGTTTCACTGCTTTCTATGCAGGGTTGGAACTGCCTTGCCAGCACCTAACAACAATTGTATTTATGATTAGATTTAACGTGTTACAATACTTTGAGGAAACGTGTGCTCAGAAAGAAAATGCAGAACAATGTTTCAAATATTGTGGAATCCAGGCTTTTGGTGGATGAACCCCTGAAACACATGTCTGGAGATAGTTTTTGAACTTTAGATTAAACATATGCCATCAAGTTTTCTTAAAACCCAGCAATGGCTAAGCTTAACTTGCAAAGGATATCTGCATTGAGTATTGTGCTCTTTTAAGATCCATTGACTGAGAATCAAAAAGGCAAGAACCACTGTAAAGGTTACATGGGAAACTTAAGTGGCAGTGAGTTTATGCAAATGGTGGAAGAATAATCTAGAGAAATTGACTCTTGAAGAATGCAATCATTTTCACTCAAGTGGACATGTAGAAGCTGTTGAGTGTGTGGACACTTTGTTGTGTACATTCTCAGCAACAAGAAGAAAATAGAAAAAGTGTACTATCTACACTTGTATTTTTCATTTATTATGTTAATTGTAAAAACTTAAAAAGCTCAATGTATTTACAATAAAAGTAGATATTTACAATGTACAGTCTCCCCTGAATTTGCCCTCATATTATATACAATGTTCAATAGATAAAATGTTTCACAGTCACCATTGGTGTTTTCACCAACTCTGATTGTCAATGCTGAGCATCACTGCTGAGCTCTGTGCTGTTTGAATCATAAGAGAAGACGATGTGTTCCCAAAGGAATACAATGTTGGACAGCCACCATCTGTATTTTATTGTCAATGATTGAAAACTGGGGCATGATTTGTTGTTCTTGAGTTTGCTGTTGTTAGGTGCTGTCAAGTTGAGTATTTAAAAATAATAAATCTATCTTTGTGCAGCAGGACGAAATACTACTGAGTCCTGCACCAGTCCCACAATCATTGCTATGTTTGAGCCCACTGTTGCAGACACAGCACCAATTCATCTTGCCAAGGGCCTTTTTTACTGCATGTCTACTTTACCAAACATAAAACCCTACTGAAGGAATTGGTTTCTCCTGACAACCTGGTCAAAGTATGTCCGACCAAGTCTTGCCATCTTTTTCTCCAAGGACCTGTCTGGCTGTACTTCATCCAAAACAAACTTGTTTGTTCTTTTGGCAGTCCATGGCACTTATAAGCTTCTTTGCCAGCTCCATAATTCAAATTCACAGATTCTTCATATGTCTTCTCTATTCAATGTCCAAATTTCACATGCATATGAGGTGATTGAAAAGACCATGGCTTGGGTCAAGACAAATCTTGAAATCTTCTTTGTAGTGATTACTGTTGTGTTAGGCCAGGTTGACTTAGGAAGCAAGTGTAGGGACACTCATATACTAGTCCATAAGTCCTTCTTCAGACTCATGCAGAAAATGCAATGATGTAAAATTCAGAAAGATCACATGCCAGTGGGCGCAAAGTCTTGTGGATCCAGTGGCAGTGGAAGCATTTCCAGGGCTCTCACAGATCTCAGTGTGGCTACACATGGCTTGTCAACAGGAAGGTGAAAACAGAGAGAGGTGGAGGATGTGGGGGGATAGGGGTATCTGACCTCCAGTGATCCATTTACCTCAGTTCACCTCCAATTATGCTGTGACCTGATTGACAGGATAAACTCCCCTGTTCACTGTTAAACCTCTCAAGATGACACAAGATTAAGTAACTACCACAACTAGAATGTTATTCCTTTTCATTTTTTTTTCCTGGCAAAGTGGACTATCTGAGCAGTTAATTCTGGCTCACTATTGGAACAGGAAAAGTTTAAAAATCACAGCCATTGAGTTGCTGCAGAGCTACCCAGTAGGGTAGGCTAGAACTGCCCTGTGGGTTTCAGAGACAGTAACTCGACCGGACTAGAAAGCCACATCTTTCTCTCATGAAGTAGGTGGTGGCTTCCAACTGCTGACTTTGCAGTTAACAGCCCCATGTGAAACCGCTGTGTTACCTATGCTCCTGTTAGGGAAATTAATAGGTGACAATTCAGGAACAGTACTGCTCATGACACATTTCATCGGACAGGACAGCTTCCCCTCTGCCATGGCTGCAGGCAGACTTCTCTCAGATCTGCACCTTCCCCACCACCTGACTCCTTGTCCTTAAGCAATATTACAAAGCTCTTTTATTACTGCCGATAATTGCTCAAGGAGTAATTCCTTCTGTCACATGCCTCCACCAGAAGTCACTAAGCTCTAGTTCAGCAAAGTGAACTCCCCCAACTTAAATGCTTGAAGGGATCTCACTGTGTAAGTGGGCATCCTGCTTGAAGGCACCATCAGCTCTACTTGCTCTGTGGGTTAGGCCATGCACCATTCTGATTTGTGCTTTCACGCTACACCTGCCACTCTTTCTCTGGAATCTCTGTGCTGTCTCTTGGGTTGAAGAGGCTCAGAATGCATAAATCTCAGGTCCAATGCACACACTCCACTTTTCATGCTTCTTTCTGGAAAGTTAAAGGAGCCTTCATTCTTGCTTCTCAGCTCATTTTATGCTCACCAGGATGACAAAATTGACTTATGTTAAAAGTTTCAAGTTTTTACAGTCACTGTGAATCCTGTTAACAATGGCTCAGAACCAAATCAGGTGACATTATCATCATCTTCAGCCAGATTCTCTTAATGCAGACCCATTGGAAAGCTAAGAAATGTATCCAATCTGCATGGCCCCACCCAGTATTTGGTGGGAGTTACACAAAGTGTGATGAGGAGGGGTGTAACAAGTTTTTTTGCTACACCACAATTTCAGGTAATATTCTGTCAGGTTGTCATACTGTGGTGGTTTTAATTTTCCTGTGATGCTGGAAGTTACATCATCAGTATTTTAAATGCCATCAAGGTCACCATAGGGCTTCAAAGACTGGAGAAAACATGCAACCTACTTCTTAAAAAACTGAGCCAGTGAAGTCCTTAGGAATCACAGCAGGCACCACAATAAAAAAAATTGCAACCTTCCTTTCAAATGATTATTTTCATCATGTACATAAAGCATCAGAATACGTTTTCCTTGACAAGACACATCTCTACAAGGTTTTAAAACATAGTGACAATGAACTTGACACTCTAGGCTGGGTCATGCAAACAAGAGCAGGAGTCCATGGTATCTGAGCACAAGGGCAGATTCAAGAGAGTCAGGATTATTGAACACCACACCAGTGGCGCATTTGCAATTCCAAAATATTGGCGGACCCTAATCCTCTGCTAAAATGATGGCTCTGGGATCTCTCTGGGGCTGTGGTTCAAGGGGATAATTCTCCCATTGCATGCAGAAGACCATGATGTGATTCTAGGCCAAGAAACCTATGACACAGGTATCACTCCATCTGTTCATGGGGCCTTGTGAGTTGCTGCGATGTGGATCGGTTGTCAGCAGAGCTTCTAAACAAAGCCTAGGAAGCAAGACTAGAGAGAAAGGCCTCATAATTGACACTCCCCCCACACACCAAAATCAACCAACAGAGCACACCGTTCTGATCATGAGAATGGTGCACAAGCCTGTAGAGTCGTGTGTGTTGTACATAGAGTTGTCATGATACTGGTTGACTCAATGGCACCTAACAGCCAGGTCTGACTCCTTTAAGTGTGACCCCACGTCCAGCAACATTGGTGGCACCAGGCAGTCTCAGGTGCACTCCAGCCAAGTCTGCCTTTTACAGGATTTTGAGGTGATTCCAATGCGTATTGAAACCTGAGAATCATTGTTCTTAGAAGTTATTTGTTATCCAAAGGAAGCGCTGCTAGTGCAGTGGTTGAGCCGAAGGGCTGACTGCAGCGGAAGAGGTTTTGCATTTACAGGCTGCGTGGGAAGAGAAGGACAGGACATCCTGCTTCTGTAAAGGTTTACAGGCTTGGAAACCTGATGGCGCCGTTCTCTGTCCAATAGAGCCCCTCACTATGATTAGGAATGGATGACAACAAAGTGGTCCTTCGATCTCTTTCAATGCTGTGAATGCATCTGTACCGACCAAGAGTTCTCAAACCGTGCCATGAAAATCTCCCTGGTGTGTGTGGAAGTGCGCTTGGCCATAGGTTAAGGCATTCTGGTGGTGTGCTGTGTTGAATATTGGTTACAAGATCAGCAGTTTGAAACCATTAACAGTTCTACCAGAGAAAGCCGAGTCTGTTTGCTCCCAGAAAGACTGCCTGTGACTCTGAATCTGCATTTGGCTGTGTGTTTCACTTGGGGTTTCAAGGGATTCTTCTTACTAAATCTCCTTGGGTAACATTGGCTTATATTTCCTCTGAATGGTCCCCAATTCCACAGAGCCCGATGAAGTCTTTTTTCGTTTGTTTTGTTTTTAATAATTTGCCTGATGAAATTTTGCTAAACAAAAATTTCTGAGACTAAGATGGCATGTTAGAAAAACAAAATACTTAAATCCTCTGTAAACTACCCACCCCCCCCTCACACACACAAGATTGTCAACTGGACCCTCTCTCCTCTATCACAAGTATCCAAACTAGAATTGGTCTCAGTGACCAGGGATGATGCTAGGGGTTTTATGTTTATGGCAGAGCCAAACCAGGGGAGGGGGGAGAATCTCCAGGAATCCAAGAGGCAGAGTATTTGCTCGGCTTTTGTGCTGGTGCTATTTGCACAGGAGATAATTTATTATTGTCTTCTAGCTACGCAGGGAGTCATGTGCTGCGAAGGCTCTTCTGTTGCTGACAAGCGAGGCTGGGCCTGAATAAACAACACTCCATCATCAATACCACACAACTGAACATACAGGTCGGCATTTCATTCCCCCCATCTGCCTTCTACCTGATAAATTACTGTTTTAGTTACGTGTATACAAATACTATTTATTAATCTGCTCAAATGTCTCCAAAACATTTCCTCCATCTTAAAATAAAATGATGTACATACAAACATATGTGCATACATATGTATATATGAATGTCCCGCTAAGTTTTCCAAAGGTTTGGAAAATAATAAGATCTGTTAGTCTGCCCCTACTGCCACCCACCTAGACCTTCTGCATTTGACAAATGACCCTAACCTGTGAAAGTTGCCTGGAATTCAAGAAGTTTACTAATCCTTGCAATTGGGAGTTGACTGGCCAAATTCAAAATAACTCTGCTCTCTTAAGCTGAATATAAATGGCTTCCCATCACCGTCTATTGCCACCACAGTTCTAAAGGTGGAGTATTTACAGAGGTGCTAGGTATGTTTTCCTGAATAATTTCTTGTTTCCAAATGAGTGGGAAGCTCCAGAAGTACGGATGGGTGAAGGAAAGAGGAGAAAGTCTTTGGAATTTCCCAGCCAAAAAATAAGGTATAGGTTTCAAGGGCACTAAAAAGGATGATTATCATTGTGATTTTGGCCAGGAAAGAGAAACCATGCAATTCTGCTTTAAAGACTGCAGGGCTCAAGAGAGTGCTAGGGTTTGGGATCATGTCTAGTAAATAGATCTAGTACATCTGTGGTTGAATGTCCATGGGAAAATGTAGTGGAGGACCTCATGCTTTCACAAATCCTTAATTTCCTTATTATACCATCAGGAGGAAAATAGACTTTTTGTGCTCTGTACTGATTGCAGTGTGTGGCATGAAGTCAAAGTGAGCTAAATACTGTTTGTCCACGTTTGAGAACATGAATCTTCCACGAAAAGGGGAAAAAAGAAAACCACTTTTTTTTTTGCATTCGACATAGAGTCTCACTTCACTCCAACTTCACCTCCATTCTGATTGGTGTCCTCACCACGTCACTGAACTGCTCTTGTCAAAAACGGAGCACTGACTTCCAAGTTGTCAAATCCAAAAAGTCACTCTCTTCTTTCTCCTTATCCTGTTAGATTTCTGCATGAATTCCAGACAGTAACTGTCTTTCTCTTTCTTGAGAGCCTTCGTTCTTTCTCTTTTCCTGGCATCATACACTCCTTCTTTCTTTCCCTGGCTGTTCCTCAGTCATCTTTGCTGGTTCTTCTTTCCTGTTCAGTCTCTAACTGATCAGACTTTGTTTCCTGGCACCATCTCCCCAGGATTTACATATTCTGCCATGGTAATCTCCACCAGTTACTTGACCTTACAATTATCTATATGCCAGTGACAGCCAAATCTGTACCTCCCTAAACTTGAAACTTGCATGTACACATGATATCCCAAATGTAAATGTCTAGTAAACACCTGAAACAAAGTATGACCCATTTTCTGTCCAGTATTCTATCATCCGGTGACAGCAGATCCAACCAGCTCTTCAACCCCCAGTCTAGGAATTCATTTTCCACATCATTCTTCACATAATTCATCAGCAAATCCTGTTCACTTTATCTCTAAAATAGTCACCAAATCCAACCGCTTCTCTCACAGCTCTCCAGCCCCATTATTCTCATGGCTATAGCCACCATGATCTCGTGCTAGAACTTCCCTCCCTACTGGTCATTCTGCTGATCGCCCCCCCCCCCTTTTTTTACCACCAATTCTCTATTCAGCACCTCAGTTTTTAAAACACAAATCGAGTCATAACACTCTTGTACCTCAAAGTCACTCGAAAGTTTCCCAATATAATTGTGAATTCCCAATATGATTATTATTTACTATGGTTTTATCTACTTACTGGGGGAGAAAAAAGGTTTAATGCCCTTGGTAGTTAAAGTTAATCTTCTTATCTTTGACAACCAGCCAGAAAAAAAAAAGAGACATACCAATAGAAAATTAATTGAAGGCTATCATAGACAATTCACAACTGAAAAACAAAATTATGACCAGTAATAATCTAAATTCAAAGAAATTCTCCAAAAGGGCAATTAAAAATTCTGTTTCTGCTGTGATAACTACATAAACAACAGCTTTTAAAGCATCAGTTTTTTTTTTAAAAAAACAGCTTTTTTATTCACTGTAGAAGTCTTTATCCTTATTTCTTCTGTCTCACCTCCAAATACAAAATGATCTTCTGTGACTTTTTCTCTGGTTAGTAGATATTAACACTTAGTTCCAATATTCCAAAGATGGATGGACCACAACATACAACTGAAATCTATTTTTTCCTTTCAAATCATAAGTTAGCTATACCAAGTAAGGCTTTTATTAGTGAATGGACATGATTTCTTAATGCCACAGACAAGCCATTGCTGAATCAGTTACATTTGAATTTTTCTTCTTTTGGAAGGAAACTGAAGAAATAAGTAGGCGGGAAATAGGAAAACCAAATGCTTGTAGGAAGGATGTGTATAGCTAAAGAGCCCTTCTAGAGCGAAAGTACAAGCTGGTAGTGTTCCGTTTTGGAGAAGAGTGAGGCTTAGAAACATGGGTGACAATCCCCAACTATCTGGGGAGCACAGTGGCCAGCCGGGAGTGCTGAGTTCCTGCAATTTAAGAGTATAGTTTGACATTTATACTCTGCACGCATTTATTTCTAGACAGGGGGCTCTATTTTTTAAAAATCAAGGTATAAGAAAAATGCTGAGGTATGTACACAAATGCTCTAACTGAAAGCTTTATGATTTATGCCACCAAAATTCCATTATGATGTTTAAAATATTCAGCAATAATAAAGTCTGATAATTTTGACAGGAAAATGATTTATGAGAACACAAAATGCATAAATTAAGAGATTTTATTTATTCTGCTTTTCATACGCTCTTTAATTGGTAAGCAAAGATATTTCCTATGTTTTTGCCACACATCTTTTTTTATACTCTATTGTTCTTATTTTTATGAGCAAGCCAAGGTATTTTAATCATAGAAATTTCATCAGCCCTATTTAAATTTAATATGTATTTTATTTTGAAAGCAGAGTCTGGTAGTATATTTTCATTCCCTGTAATTAAAAATGAGGTCCTTTTATGAGAAGCTTTTGTAAAAATTAGAAATATTATAATATATAGACCCATATGTACCATAAATGCATATCAATATAATTTTCATTAAAGCCACTACTAGAATAACAATTAAGCACAGACTTTGTACATCAAGCACTCTGTTAAATGTTTTGCATTGTTTTATTTGGGTTTTAGTATGCTTCTTTGAGGTAAGTAGCATTGTCTGTGTTTCTGATTGAGAAATGGAGATTTCTAGAGCCGAAGTAACTGATGTCACAAAGCTCACATGTGGGAAAAACGGGACTTGACCCAGGTTTGCCAACTTTAGAATCTATATTTGAACCCCACTGTTCTTCTTGAAGGAGAAAATGCTTTTTCATCAAGGATATTATCAATTAATTCAGTTTTAATTGTAATAAAAAAATCATTATATCTTCTCTATTTCTTCTAGTTTATTATAATGAAGAGGAATAATTATTTATTCTCTCTCTCTCAATTTTTATTGTGAAGTCGGTGAAAGTTTATAGGCTTGATAAGCTTTTCATGCAAAAATGTCTACACATTTTATTTCTTCTCCTTGGTTACAAAGCCTATGTCCCCCACTTTCCAATTATCCCACTTTCCTCCTTCCATCCCTCCTTTTCTAATATTTCTGAGCTTTGTCCTTGGCAAAAGGCTGCCCTTTGGGTCTCAAATGGTTGATTCTTCTAAGGAATGTGCACATCCCTTGTGTTATTGTTCCTCTGATGAGCATGCTTATTGTTTGATTGAAAACTGACCTATGGAGATGAGTTCATTTACAGACTTGTAAGGTAACTAAAGGTTTTTTATTAGTCTTGGGAGTTCCATAAGTCTCTTTTCAACCAGTAAGCCTGATTTTGTTCATGATTTTGAATTTTGTTTCATATTTTCCTTTCACTCTATCCAGGGCCTCCTAATGTGAGAAGTGACAGTCAAACACCAAGTGCTTCTGGTTAGAGACATGGAGCCTGATGTTCTCAGGGTCCTTCACTTCATGGGACTTACAGCTTTCATCAGTCTGCTTTCCTCTGGACACAATAAAACCAGTAACTATGTCCTCGAGCCTTACGACCCCACATTGATTCTTCTTAACAGTAGACACAAGCGCATTACAGCACAGATTTTGACAACATGCAAATAAGACTGCACAGTTTACATTTTTTGATAGTTCAATATTTATCAAACTTTCTTTTTAAAAAAATTAATTTTATTGGGTGCTCAAACAGCTTTTATCACAATCCATATATCCATCAATTATGTCAAGCGCATCTGTACATATGTTGCTATCATCTTGTGGCAATCATGTGCTTAAGTTAATTTATGATTGAGATGTAGAGGTGGCGGCTAGCCTGTTAATCTGGAGATAGCCATTGAGTAGCCAATGAGGCCTCTGTGTGGGCATGGCTTTCTCCTGAGACTCCTGAGAAATCTCACGATATTTCCCTCGTGAAGGTGAGAAGCTCTCTTCCCCAGTTGTTGGGAGTTAGTTTGAGAGACGATTAATCACAGGCAAGCTGGCAGTGTCAGGGAAGCTGGAGGAGCCGGCGGAGAGACCACACAGCTTTGCCCTGATGGAGCCGTACCTCTGAAGCTGGAGCAGCCTGCTGTTGATGGACCCTGAGCCCTGGAAGCAAGGAGCCGTGGGGAGACCCCTGTCGGTGCCAGGACTCTGTAGCCACTGACCTGTGACTTCATGAGTCAGAAGGAGACTTTACGAACTGATTTCGGGCATATGAGTTAATATCAGACTTGTGACTTTGAGCTGGACTGGGCTGGGATGTTTTCTCAATGTCCTGTTCCCCTTGAATATAACCCCATTCCTTATATCCATATGCGTGGCTTTGAAATTTGTTCCTCTAGTCTACCTGGACTTTTACAAAATATTTTCTTTCTACTTGAGCCCTTGATATCCTAATTTTCCTCTTCCCTCCCCCATGAACACTTGATAATTTATAAATTCTTCTCTTTTTTCATGTCTTACACTGACCTCTGTCTGTGAAGGTTTACAAGGCAGATCACCAGTTTTACATTCAGTGATTCCTGTACATCTGGTTCCAAATAATCCACTTCAATTCCATTTCCTCTCAGGGTTCCCTCTTTCCATTCCTCCTTCTTTCCTAAATCTGTGTCTTCAGGTAAATGCTGGTTGGTTTTGGGTTTGTTTGCTTGGTTGTTTTCTTTTTTGGTCATAAATGGATGATCATTCTAAAACAGGTGTAAATTCAATTCCAGACGTGAAGGGTCATTCAGACGGTCACTAAGGGATCTTGGGAGTTCCACCAGACTCTTTCCAGCAAATAACCCTGGTCTCTTTCATTATTTTGAGTTTTGTTCTGCCTTTTTCTCCTGCTCTATGTAGAGACTACTACTAATGTGATCCTTCACAGAACAGTTAGTGGTAGGAGCTGGGCACCATCTGGTTCTTCTGGCTTCAGGGCTGTGAAGACTGATGTTTGTCCAAGCCATTCATAATTCACTGAGTCTTTCGTCAGTAGATACAAGTGAGCTACATCATGGATTTTGACCACAGGTTTATAATATAGAACCGCTACAGTTTTTGATGATCCAATATTTATGATCTTTTTTTTTTTAGTTTCTCACCTACTCTATAAAATACAAATGTAGGCTCACCATGAACACACACACACACACACACACACACATATATGAACCTAAAATTGAAAACTTGCCTTAAGCAGCAACTACATCAAAGAAAGCAATGATATTCTCACAGCAATATGCACTTTTGAAAAGTTGTTTGGTATGCATAGTTGTGACCCATCTTCAGAATTATCCTCATGTAGGATAATTCTATTTACACATGAACCATGGAAGAATCTCTCCACCATTCAGTATGTAAAAATCTCAGTATTAAAAAAAATAAAATGTTTCCAACATTACTTCTCAACTGCTGAGAGGCTCACACAAATCCATGATTTGGAATTGCTGGGAAGGGTTAGGAAGAGGAACTGGATTTTTCAATTTGAGAGTGCAGGCATCTTAATGAGAACTGCCTATGGTGATCATTCCAAGCCAACTTGTTCTAGTAAGATACGATTACCAAAGGTCATTATAATGTATCCATTTGTAGATGCCTTGATTTAGATCAAGTATGTCAGAAGCATGATGGGAAAATCTGAAGTGTTGTAAGTAGTGGCCCCTGTAATATCACTTGGGTTGAGGAATTTCAAATATAATGGAGATCATAGGTTTATTGAAATGCACTGCTTTCATGTTTTGATACAAACATTTATTTTTCTATAACTGTATCATTGGCATCACTAGCTGGTGCAGATGATTACTCAGCTAAAAAAATCAGATAGCAAATAGGTAGAACCCTATCAGAGAGCAAGAGGAGAAAAGACGGGGAGGGGGGAGGAAGAAAAGGGAATAGGGATTAGTTATCTAAACACTACAAGTTTGAATTAAAACTTGTTGAAATGAGACCAAGCTAAAACTAAGTGAGTTGAAATCTTGATCCATCTTCATTGTTTCAGTTATAAAAAATGTTACACCAGTAAAGGATCACGTATGGAAAAAAATGCTTAAATACTATTATATTGATAGTTTATAGAAGAGTGGTGATAAGCAGGCTTATAATCCATCAATAATAGGTTGAATATTTGGGTGGGAGAAAGGTGCAAAACAAATAAAAGGTAAATAAGTCATCACTTCATTAACTAGCTCAACCTAATATGTATTTTCTTTAAGGATAGAATCAAAGTCATAAAAGCTCCCCTCAACAGTATGGATTTAAGGACTCAGTGAGAAAGGGGCTAGACCATTATTTCCTTTAAGGCACCCTTTTAAATATATTTATAAGAATATCTATATGGAAAACAATGATTCAAGATACATGAATACCCATTAGCCCTGTGATATTTTTGAAACGGTAGAACCAGGGCAACACCCTGGCTAACCAAAATCAATAAAGCAAGTATTCTTTTCATAATTACATGTAGAAATAGGAAAGAGAGTTCCCACTAGACTGCTTTGTGCCATGAGACTGACAGGCATGGGTTTATTTATCTTGCTGGGTAAAAGGAAATCAGCATGTTGCACAATATTTCAAGAGAGCAGGAGACCTCCTTTGATCTCTGTGTATCTTCCTGATTTATGGAACCACCAGGGAAGTCTCCAGAGAGCTTGCTGTACATGAACACTACCCACCCTCCTGATTTCTCCAGGCTGTGTCAATATTAACCTGACCAGAGGAAGATCAAACCGTCTCCTTTGTGGCTCACACTCTTCACAGGGAGAGCACAATAGGGCTTTTGTCAGAGGTGCTTCATCATTTGGGCTCAAGAAAACTGTCAGTACAGTTTGGGATTCGTTCTTCATGGGCAGATATCCTGATGGGTCTAATGAAGCCTTTCTGCTGACAACTCATTTGCTAAAAATACTCAAACATCACCAAATTTAAATGGGGAATATGGCCGTGTTTCCCTTTCCTGGCATTCCAAAGAAAGTCATTCTTTTGGGTGAAGTTGAAAAGAATTGTAGGCTTCGTGGTACCATCTGCAGACCTTCTCAAGTCCAGTCTCTTCACCCATATGTGTCTTCCTGCTTGTTTCCACTGGTGCCCTGATAAACCTTATGACAATCTTAAATTGGAATATAATAGGGTAAGCACCAATCTTAGAGCACACATGCAGAGCCAACAGTCTGTGTGTGTCATTTGTTGCAAATCTATACTAATTATCAGAACCACCTCCCACCCCTCCCCTGAAAACAGACCCTCTGGGGCTTGTAGTTTATTTTCATTTGGAGATGTCTGTGTGGGGGTTGCCTGAAGAATTGTTTTTTAGGTAAGGACACAAGGTGGTCATGACTCTGAATTACAAATCATAAAAGCTCACCTGACTTTAGTAAAGAGAAAATGAGAAGGATCTGGAGAGGAAAGACAAGTCAAGTTGCTTAACTGGCAAAAGTTATCTTTCATTTTTATGAAAGCTTGCAACACAACTAAGAGGGGTATTTTGAAGAAGTATGACAAAACAGATTCTATGAAAGTTTTAAGTTTATAAAATGAAAAGCATGTCTACTTAACACCAAAAAAAAAAGTATAGTACCAGCTTAATAATGATAGAGGGAAAAGAGGACAAGCCACTTTAGACTTTAGTGCTTTTCTTCAAAAGCACTACTGCATGAAGTGAGTCATGTCTTTAACCACGTCTTGTTAAGAGGTAGCAGGACTATAAAATAAATCAAGGATAGGGAGCATGAATAAGAGAACTTCTTGATTTTCTTAAACAGAGATAAAAGAAAGAGGATTTCAAATAAAGATGCCAATGTTGCTGAGGCCCAGTGGTGTAAGTGGTTAAGTGCGGGACTGTGGCCTGTGGGCTTGGCGGTTCAAATTCAGTGGTGGCTCTCAGGAGCAGTGCTGGGTAGCTCCCACGACCACCAGAGGGCAGTGATGCCCCCAAACAAAAAAGAAAACAAAAAAAAAATTAAAAACAAAGATGCCAATGTTTTACATCAACATCTACTTCCTATTTTAGGGAAATAAAGATTTCCAAGATTTTTTGTTTTTGTTTTCAATCTAGAAAAATAGATGATTTCAGTTTATTTTTAGGTTTACATGACATTTTTAAACATCAAAGTTTATATTTTGTTTCTGAAAATAATGCATAAGGTATCTTTTAATCCCACAATGTTACTGCAAATTGGATAGACATTTGAAAACAATACTGAACAATTTAACAAGTTTGAGGCACTACCAGTTGAAAGGTCAGTTGCTCATACACCTAGTGGTGCAGTGGAAAGAACAGCTGGCAATGTCCCCGAAAGGTGACCTCCAAGAAAACCCAGGGAAGAGCCCTCCTCTGTATACATGGGGATATCACGAATCAGAATGGACTCGACAACAAAACCTTCTACCTTCTGGGGAAAACCAAGAGCCCGTTAAGGCAATATAATTGCCTTAAATAATTTTATAAATTAAAAAAATCATACAGACCCCTTCCTACTGCATGCATTAGTTTATATTAGTGAATATGACTAGCTGTACCATAAGTTTTAAAATTGGTGACAGAGAGAAACAATTATAATACAATTTATAATAAAATTATCATTTGTATTTGAGCATAAAGTTATGCATACATTTGAAAACATTTCATGTCTGGTCAAAAGCTTTTGTGAAAAACCCAATGTTGTCCAGTCCATTCTGACTCGTGGCCACCCCGTTTGTTATAAGTAGTGCTGTCACTCAGGGGTTTTTTTTTACTGTAATCTTTAAGAAATATCACCAAGTGTTTCTTCCACTGCATCACCAGGTGATTTTTACCCACTGACCTTGCAATTGGTAGTTGAGCCATTTGTACCACCTAAGGACCTTCTGTCGGCCTAGGTAGGCCTTTTAAAATAGATATTGAGTACCAGGTATATCAGGAACTGTGCAAATATTTGAAGTTGTAAAATCAAAAGAGAAGAACACACTCGGCATTTCTCAAGGTGAAAAAAACAGAAGAAAAAAAAATCCAGTCCTCAGGTTGCAATTACTGAAGATGCCTCTGGGAGTGTGTGTGCGTGTGTGTGTGTGTGTGTGTGTGATGGGGGGTTAGGGGGATTGGCAATATAGGGTGCATCAAAAGAAGATGGAAGGAGTGGACATGGAAGATGGGGAGGAGGGGGAAAGGAGGTGGTGTTGACCAACCCAGGGATAAAGGAACACTTAGCTGTCCTCATGCTGACATCTCACAGACCAAAGGAAGCTGTGCAAATAGATCAAGGGAATCCTGCATGGTTTAAAATTAGAAATGGTGGGACTGAGCCCCGGTGGCATAGTGGTTGAGTGTGGGACTGCTGCTCACAGGGTTGGCAGTTCAAATCCAGCAGCAGCTCTCCAGGAACAAGGTTGGGCCTCCCACTCCCACCAGAGGGCAGTGATGCCCCCAAACAAAAGAACGTACACACACAAAATTAGAAATGGTGTGCTTCAGTTTTGTGTCCTTTGACCATACTTACCCAATCTGTAAACTAGAAAAAATAATCTAAGATGAAGAATATGAAGAACATACGCCAGAACTAGAGGAAGGCTCATTAAGAATCTGTGATTGCAGATGACACAATGTTGTTTGCTTGAAGTGGTGAGCACTAACATAGTCATGAAGACCAAAGATGGCAGCATTCAGTGTGGATTACATCTCAATGCAAAGAAAATAAAAATCCTCATAGCTGGACCAATTGAACAGCATCACCATAAAAGGAGAAGAGATTCATGTTATCAAGGAACAGGTTCCACCACCAATGGTGAAGGAAGGAGCAGTCAAGAAATCAAACAATGCAGCTCACTGGGCAATTCTGCTGAAAAATACCTCCTTAAAATATTAAAAAGCAAAGGTGTCATTTGGAGGACTAAGGTTTGCCTGACACAAGCCATAGTATCTTTAATCACCTTATTTGCACATAAAAGCTATACCAGAAAAAATGAATTTGAACTTTTACGTTGGTGAAGAATACCCAACATACCATAGAATGCCAGAGAGAGAACTGATCTGTCTTGGAAGAAGTACAACCAGAATATTTGGGGCATGTTGTTAGGCGGGTCCAGTCTCTGGAGAAGGACACCATAGTTCTTCACAAAGAGAGTCCGTAAAGAGGATACGGACTGACGCAATGGCTGGGTTCCAACTTAGGCAAGGTAGTTAGGGTGGAACAGTCCTGGGCTGTGTTTTTTTCTATCGTGCAGGGGATTGCTACAAGTTAGACGTGACCCAACAGCCTTTAGCAATAGAAACAACATGAGTCTGTATGAGTTTCCCATTCTCTTTGCTATTACACAGAATATTCTTTTCAGTGTCCAGCTTTAGGCCTTGTGGGTTAGGCCTTGGGCTGACAAGCGCGAAGTCGGCAGTTCTCACCCAGCCAGCCACTCCACGTGAGGAAGATGAGACCGTCTGCTCCGATGAAGACTTAGAGTCTCAGAGACTCTACAGAGCGTCACTGGACGTGAGAACCAACTTGGTGGTGGCGGGATTTGGTTTGGGGTTTTATTTTTGTTTCAGTGATGTGAAACAAAAATGCAGACACATGCAAAGGGCTTGGAATGCAGACTTTGTTTGCTTTTTTGTCATCTCCCCCTACATTTGTGTAGCTATATCACTCACATGCAATTTTTAAATTGAGCCTTTATGAAGCATTGGGTTCACAGAAATAACTCTTTTCTCCCCCTCTTCTATTAGCTTCCTTATATGGTGTAATCATAATAATTAACACAATTGATATAAGCAGGTTGGAGAGCAAATGCAGTGGATTCTTGGTAAATGCCTAGTTCAATTAAGGGGAGTGTAAGCACCTGTGCATTCCAGCCCCCTCAGTTAGCTGGAAGCATTCCACTCAGTCAGTAGGCATTACAGAATGGAATAAAGGATGCTATTAATCTTGGAATTTGTTAAGAAGTTAAAGACGAGAGATGGCACTCTCTGAGGCAAGATGCACAGTCCTATTCCTTTCTTCTTTAAAAATAAAGATACGTTAACTTGGAGTGTCTCAAGCTTAAACACAAATCTCCTGGGATTCTTGTGCAAATGCCAATTTGAATTCAGTAGGTCTGCACTGTGGGCTTAGATGCTTCAGTCCGCACAAGCTCCTTGTGATGTCTGTGCTTCTAGTGTGTCTAACTTGCCTTTTGAGAGGCAAGTTCATAACCAATGTTGCTCTGGGGATAGCTGCCATCAAGTCACTTTCAACTCACATGGGCTCTGGTTGAAAGAAGGCTCTCATACGGGTTCCCCCGGTGAGTGGAGGCCTTCTGGGAGCAGATCACTAGATCTTTCTCCCTTGGAGCCATTGTGTTTGAACTGCCAGATGTTTTGATTATCACCGTGGTATTGAACCATTGTACTACCAAGATAGCAGTGAATCTGCAGGGAGAAGGTGAATATACTTCAACCCAAAGGGCATAGGGTCCAGTTGAGTGGAGCAAGAGAAGAAATGACTTCAGATATTTCTGGAGAACATGCTAGAGAACAGCAGCAAAACAAATAAACAAAAAGATCAAAACCTGACCCACTGCCATTGAGTTGATTCTGACTCGATAGAGCAGTGGCTTGAAATTTTATTTTAACCCTCATGATATTTACTCAATATTTTATGAGTTAAGAAACAAACCTGCTATGCTTCCACAAGAGGCACCTTCACCCTTACACCACCCTGAAATCAATAACTGTATACCTCTTTTCCATATATTCAAACATTAACTATCATGCAAATCATGCATCAATGAAACTGTTAGACATTTTTTAATACTGTTAGAAAATTTAAATTTATACATTTAAATTGTGGTGCTGGCAAATACTGAAAATACCGTGGGCTGCCAGAAAATCAAACAAGTTTGTCTTGGAAGAAGTACAGCCAGAAGGCTCCTGAGAGGCAAGGGTGGCAGGATTACAGCTAAAGTATTTCAGACATGTTGGTGGAGGAAACTTGCTCCTGGAGAAGGACATCCTGCTCAGTGAAGTGAAGAGTCAGCACAAAGGAAGAAGCCGCTTTACAAACTGGACTGCCACAGTGGTTGCCCCATGGGCGCACTCATGACAGTGAATGTGTGCGGAGTGGGACTGGGCAGTAGTTCACGCTATTATGCATTGGGTCGCTATGAGTTGGAAGCAATCCTAAGTCACCTAACAACAACAACAACAACAACAGCAACAATAACCCTGAGAAAATAAATTTGATAAACCAATAGAAATGTACCCTTACTTCAAGTACCCCATGATTCCTACCTCCGCTCCATCTAGAGGGAAAATACTTCACTATTAAAGTATTTTAGTGACTATACTTCAACCAACATGAGAAACCCAAAGAACACCCACCCCTCCACCAGGCACTGATATATACTTTTCTTTCACAGAAAATCTGGGGAAAGGGATGCTCTCAAGATCCTTATGCAATGTTTGGGGGTAACCTGATAAGTAATTTAATGCCCCTGAAGGCACTCAATCTATTGATTTATCTTTATCTTTACATATTTCCTTATGCAGAAGCATAGGATATAATGAGTGTCATTTTAGGTTTTTTATAGCTTTGTGATCTATAAAGTGACTTTTAACTGAAGTAGTCTATTCCTAAAGAGGTTTGCATTTTTCTAAAGAATTATTATGGCCGGTCCCACTATGAAATACAACTACCCTTGCTGACCCAAGGCCTTTCGGGGTCATCAATAGAGAAACAGGGTCAGGATTATACCCTGTCTGGCCCAACCACACCATGGCAAAAAACTAAGAGTGTGCAACAGAGCATGGAGTTCCAAGAATATACTTTGGGGCCAGGGTGTGGCATCCCATCCAACTCAATCAGGGGACTCCTGGACATCAAGGAACAGACCTTAAACTATTTTTTTTGTTGATGCTATCAATGTTGGTTGCTTCATTTTAGGATGCTTTTTTGGTACAAATTGTTTTCTCTGCAGGTCTATTTAGATAAAATAGGCTGGATGAACAAAAAGAAGGAAGTAGTAATATTAATTATGTAAATAACTATATCTTATATGCATGCAAAAACTAGAAAGTGAGAATTATAAAGAAGAATTGATAAATTCCAACTGTGGTGGTGTTGAAGAATATTTAACATATTGTGGGCTTCCAGAAAAATGGACAAGTCATTCTTAGAGAAAATAAAACCAGGATGTTCTTTAGGAAGGAAGATGGAAAAAAAGTGGATGTATCATTAGGAAAAACCAGCTGCTAGAAGAAGACAGAGGGTCAATGGTAATGAGGATTAATGAATTGACACAGTGGTCATCACAATGGAGTGAACAGGCCAATGGCCTTCCAGATGGGACAGGACTGGGCCACATGTCATTCTCCTATCACAGGGCTACCGTGTACACCTGAACCGACTTGATAGCCAACAATAACAAAAAGTAGGAATGCTAAAATCTAGTTTGATTCTTAAGAATGATATTTCTTGGATGCCTTCTTTGTAGGTAAGTTTTGTTCAGTGGAATAGCACATGAACTCTGGGCACAAGAAAAACAAGATGCTTCCAGATTTTTCAGCACTCAGACCCTCAAAAGTCCACAGAGACAAGCCTCTGTGTGGAATCCCAGAAATAATTTCTCCTCACATAGGCCTGGAGGGTTTGTAAGGTGCCTTCACATTCTGATACTCAGTGATTTGATGCTCAATTAATTAATCATTGATAAATGAAAGTAGAGGTTTATCAGGGACACCGGAAGGGAACAAGAAATATTTTTAAATGATCAAGCTTACAAAATAGAGGCTTGCGCTAGAGTGAAGCAGTGGAATGGGGCTGACTTCCATGTGCATCTCAGGCACATCACTATTCTCCTCCCACTAAGCCTTCGTTTTGCATCTGCAAACAGGGATAGGGATACTAACACATGCCTCTTCACTTAGGCAAAAGATTGCATGACAGAAGAGTTTGGGCTTTTCTGAATGGTAACTACTTGTTTTTAAAGAAAAAGATGGACAAACAACAACAAAATACATATTGATGATAACAAAGGCGGTTGGGGCAGAGACTCCAAACCCATCTGTAGACATGGGACACCCCCTCTCAGAGGGGTCACAAGGAACGATGAGTCAGTTAGACTGCCGAAAGCACCGATGAAACACAGGAAATGAGCAAACCTCCACTATCGGGACTGGTCCCTGTCAGGTTAGATGGAAGGATTTGCACAGATACAGATAAGAAAGGACATGTAGAATCAAGGAACAGAAATGGGAGAAGTGATACCAGGATGGCAGGGAGAATGTGGGGAGAAGAGGAGTGGAAGGAGGAACTGATCGCAATGATCAACACATAATCACCCACCCCCACCCTCTAGGGGGATGGACAGCAGAAACTGTCGGGGGAAGAGAGACAGCAGTCAGCGTCAGATATTAAAATAATAATAATTAATAATTTATCAAGGAGCCATGGGGGGAGAGGGGAAGAGCTGGCACCAAGAGCTCAACAGAAAATAAATGTCTAGAAAATAATGATGGCAACGTATGTACAAATGTGCTTGATACAATTCACAATTGTGTGGATTGTTACAAAAGCTGTAAGAACCCTCAATCAAATGCTTTAAAAAAAATAAGATAGAAAGATGGGTTCAGGTTGTCATTGGCATCCATCCTTCCTTTGGAAGAGCTGACTCTCTTCCATCCCACAGAGACTCCGTCACTTCCTGTGACTAATAGGGAGTTCTTCTGGATCCCAAGTGGAGCTCTAGAAGTAGATGCAGGACTCAGGGCTGGCTAAACTCTACCTCATGCCCAGCATCACAGTCCTTGGGCCCTTTAAGCACCTGCCAAGCACACGACTATCATCAGAAAAACTTCTTGAGATTTATCTTTGGACTGGTGATGATAAGAGATCATTTGTTTGGAGTATGGAAAAGCAAAGATGCCACCTTGAGGACAAAGGTGTGTCTAGCCCAAGCCATGGCTCTGTTAAAGCTGGACAGTGCAAAAGCTGGACGGTGCATCAGGGAGACTGAAGAATTTTAAGCCGTTGGTGTATGGTGTTTACAAAAAAAAATTAACTGTATAGTGGATTTGCAGAAAACGGACAAACCTGTCTTGGAAGAAGTACAGCTTTTTGGAAGCAAGGATGGTGTGGCTTTGTGTCCCATGCTTTGTGCCCATTATGTTATTAGGAGGGACTAGTCTCGGGAGAAGGACGCATCATGCTGAGTAAAGAAGACGGGCCTTCGAGCAGATGGACTGACATGGATACAGCCACAAGGGTCTTAAACATAGCAAGAATTATGAGGATGGTGGAGGAGCAGGCCTTATTTTGCTCTGCTTTACATAACATAACTATGAGTTGGAACTGAGTCTGTAACACAAAACCACAGGACATCCAATTTTTATAAAAGCAGATGACCAGATCTTTCTTCCTAGGTGCTGCTGAGTAGTTTTGAACTACCAACTTTACATTTCTAATTGAGCACACACCATCTGACTTACTAGAGATCTGGTCAGTAGACAGGCCAACCCTATTTGCTGCTCAGTTCTCACCACGTCTATAGATCACCCAAACAGCCAAGCTCTTGTCATGTGCAGCTGTACCTCTTCCTAAGGAAGAGAACATGGAACATGCTCATTTGGGAGGACACTGTCGGTAGAAAGCAAATGGGACTACATTGTGTTCTCTTCCTTATTTAAAGATAAGAATCTGGAAGCAAATTGCCATGCTGATGAGTCTGGGAAGTACCAAACTTCAGCAGTTGGTCACCTTCAGCCTTACCCTTTCTTGAGAGGGACACAGATGATCACTCAAACCAAGCTCAATATTGAATCATTGGTGGTGGCTGACTTCATCACTGACATATATATATATATATATATATATATATATATATATGTATATCTGGCTGCAGGGCAAGCCATAGAGAACTACTACAGGTCCAATATTCTGAAACCTCACCAGGAGCTAGCTGCTTCAGCAACATAGCCGCAGGTATACATTTACATGCAATAATTCATATTCCACCAAATAAATCCCAGGCAAACAGAGTAATGCAAAAACACATTTCCTGCTGTCAAGAAAATTTCTGGCAAAATTAATCAACCATTCATCCATTCAGGCTCTTTGCATACCCTTTTGTCAAAGAGGGAATACTAAGAGATTTCTTTTCTCTTCCATGCACTCATTTCAATGAATTGAAGAATCCATCAAGCTTGAGTTGATTTATTGAACTGTCTCTTAACTCAGCAGTACAGCTACAGCAAATGAACTGGTAACTTCTCCTTATACCAGCAGTGACTCAATTCGACAATATCTGAATTATTTAACTCTTTGCAATTCCAGATTTAAAGTATTCTCGCATTTGAGTGCTAAGTGGATTCATTTTTCATTCTGATTCTAAGTAGTACATTTGGGGACATGAAATCTCATATATTTGTATGATTATTCAGTATTCTAGTAGACAATAAGACAGATTCTCTGATTTCTTCCTGCAAGAGAGTTTAAAAGTCTGTTCATATTGGATGGTCCTTAAAAAACAAAAGATTTCTGTAAGAACCTATAGCTTGTCTACAATACACAATGTTTGCTGTGGTGGTTAAATCCTAACATTACGATCTCATGGCCAGCCACACTAGTTTAAAGCATGGGAAGCCAACCAATGCTTATTTTTATATTTATCATCGTCATTCTATCAGGTGAGAAGGATCACTACAAGGAGTAGGTGAGGCATAAACATCACGAAGAATCCAAGCAGGCTATTAAAACGTGGGTTTTATCACCAAACCCCATCCACTGAACCCCACAGAGCCCATTTATCACACACCAGCTTTGTATTTTTCTTTGTAAAGATATACGACCTTTGCCTATTAGATTTCATTAACGGGGCACCATACAAGGCGCCTTTGCACATGGCAGGCTAGAAAGCCCACCATCCTCGCCTGAAGGATTTGTGGGAACCAGCTCATCTTCAATCTTTGTCCCTGGGAGGCACTTTTAACACCTGCCAACCACAGCACTATCATCAGAAAAACATTTAGAGATTTATCTTCAGGCTGGTAATTATAAGAGATAATTTGTTTGGAGTATGGATAAAGTTGGTCTAGCATAAACAAACTAGGGGCTCAAATTACATGACGAACATCATTAACTATTGATTTAACCACTGCGAGTCTGTAAGCGCACTGGCAGTCTCTGAAGATGACAGGGTCCACAGCAGCAACCTCGGCCTCCAGACTCCTGACAGAGGAGGGAGGCATATCAGAGTACGCTCAGACTCATCTGCCGTGACAAATCCCCCTGCATCGTTGGAGGATCGGATGCATGGCAATCTATCAGGAGCTCTGACTGTGAAGGACTGTAGATCACCTAATAACACCCATATTTTAGAACTGAAGGTATTTTGGGAAGATATGTTTATAGGCGTAAAATCAAAGGCAACACTTGATCTCCTAAGTCCCCTCCATATACATGATGTTCTCAGAACTTCACAATCAGTTTATGAAGAGAGTAAACCTGGGTTTTAAGCTCTACTTTGAAAGGAGACGGAACAAGACAGAGAGGAAGAAAGAGAATAGGAATCTCCACCAAGCCACACTACACAATCTCCACACTACACATGGCTTCCTTAAAATAGCCCACTATTCTCATCCTCAAGATCAACAATCACTTCCAGTGTGCCTCTAAGAACCAAAGGGAGTAAACCCCCACCACCTTGTTGCCTTTAATAAGATACTTGTAAGTAGGTAGGTAAGATAGGACTTGGCATACAGTCCTAAACCACAAAAGTGAAGCAGGGAGTTAAGGGTCAGAGAAGAGTCCCATGGATTCTCATACACACACACACACACACACACACACACACACATACACATACACACACATCTGCATCTTTGTGGGGGAGGGGGTGTGTGCTTCCAAAAGTTCACAGACAATTTCATATCTCTGTTTGAATCTCCCTTCTATGTGTAAGAATGTGAGAATAAATTTTACAGAACAAGGACTGGGTTTGGTTTGGATACCAGCTGTATCAAATATAGCATTTCCCAGAATGTGCAAACAGTAAATGTTCTTGACTGTGAGCCCAAAGGTTGAAGGTTCAAGTCTATCCAGAAAAACCTTAGAAGGAAGTCTTCTCAAACTACTTAAAAAACAAACAACATTTGAAAATTCCATCAAATACAATTCTACTCAGAGTCACATGGTGTCACAATGGGTCACAGTTGACTCAACCAACACCACCAGTGCTACTGGTGGACAGATGGCAGATGTGTGCGATTCACTAGCAACTGATTATTGGCTGCCTCAAATAGAGGCCAGTGGTCAGGTAGTTCCACAGCTCAATGTGGATAATTACAGCCTCAAATTCTGTCTACAGCAGTGCTTACATACACAGGAAGTTCTCAATAAATGATACCATTCACATTCTTTTTCACCATCAATAATAATGGAGACCCAAGGAATGGAATAATAAACTTAACTAAGCATTTCCCAAATAAGTCCACAATTTTCTATTAGGATTCCTTGAGGCTTGATATGTTTTGCAATTCAGACTTTTTTTTGTATCTGAGAAAATAAAAATGGTACTTACATTGTATATTGTGCATAACCTTCACAGGAAAGTAGGGAAGCTCCCTAAATCATATAAAATTATGTGGTCAAATAAATAAATTAAAATAAAGACTAAAAACATCAGGTCAGAGGTTTATATATATATATATATTTTTTAAATCCAGGGTTTTCTGAACTTTGGGGTATCAATATTGCTGATGACAAATTGTGCACCTGGGCTAATTCTCAATAAAATCTTAAGTATTTAATAAGCATGGCTTGATGAAAGAGAACAGGGATCATGTCCAATTTAGAGTTAGACATTGAAAGGACATCTGTTGTACAACCGCCATGAATCAATTCAAAGAAAGAGCTGAAGGCAATGAAGGAAAACATTGACACAAATCCTACTAATTAATTCAAATTGGGGACTGTTTACCGTTTACATTTACTTTTTTCAATTCCAACATTCAGTGATTTCCAAGAGGAAAGATTTACCAGCTTAAGAAAAAATTTTATATCTTTTAGTTTTTTTTGCATTTTGTACTTAAACAAAAGTTTAACATTAAATGAAATTTAAATATTTATATTGAGCTAGAAATCTCTCTTAGTCAGGGATCAAGGTAGACCACTGCATATTCTCTAATCATCTGTTGGCCTATTCAAGCTTTCAGAAAGCTTATTTTTATTTAAAGAATTTTTCTAACTCTCATCTCATTTATTTATATTTGTTATCCCTGCATTCTTCTCAATAATGAGGTTATAACTTCATAGGAGCCTTGGTGGTGCAGTTGTTACTTGTTGGGCAGGTACCTTTAAGGTCAACTGTTTGAAACCACCACCCACTCCCCAGGAGACTGATGAGGCGCTCCACTTCTGAGAAGTGCTGCAATATCAGAAACCCACAGGATCCATTCTAGCCTGTCTGACAGGGCTGTTATCCAAAATCAAATGGATGCTGGCAGGGATCTGTTTGTTTGGGTTTGCTAACTCCATAGCAAATAAATTGTTTCCTAGAACTAGGGCCAGATTAAGGCATTGAAGCTGATTTTTAATAAAAAAAAATTCATGGCTTTGCTTATACTCATAAGAACTTTAAAAGTATTTTATTTATGACTGAAAGGCAGGAAACCAATCAAAATACATTTTCCACTACCATATCATTATGGACTAGAGATGAACTATAGCTATAACTTTTACTCATTTCTCTATTGAGTTTTTAAATCAAATACATAAACGGCATTACTTCTCAATCATTGTAACACAGACTTATTTTTCTTTGATTCTCTATGATTCTCTCTTGAATATCCAGAATTAAAAATAACTTTCTTGGTGAAATAGAAAACAATTAGCTTTCTATTCAACAATGCACATACATTTTGTTTTATGACATTGATTGCAATCCTCACAATCCTAACATTCTTCCTACATGCTCCCTGTGTTTCCCAATTCCCTCCATCTGCCCTTTGATTTTGTATAGTTCTAAGGACTGCGAGCTCCCTAATGTTCCTGCCCAGTGGTAGGCTTCTATGGGTTGGCTGAACAATGAGTTATGGTTGGGAGCTCATACAAGGCTTGAAGGATGATTAAAAATCATAGTCTTGGGGTCCACCAGTCCCTCTCAGACCAGGAATCCTATTCTAGTTTTTATGATTTTGAGCTCTGCTCCACATTTTCTCCACCCTCTCCTGGATCTTCCATGTGATCTCTTTTGGAGTTGCCAGTTATGGTAGTTGGGCACCATCTAGTTTTCCAAGTCTCAGGGTCCTGAATGCTGAGGTTCACTAGTTCTTTGGACAAATTGTTCCCTTGCAGATTTAATTTTCTCTACAGTTTCTGACAAGGAGAGACCAAGAGTTGGACCTTAGATGGTTGCTCACCAAAGTCGGATTGGCGAATGGCTATTGAGGTCTTAAAACCTTGTCTTTGTGGACTGTGTTATGTCAATTGACATTGATGTATCCAGAGAATATAGTCCTGAGCGAGAAGCCTGTGACTCACTCCTGGGGTACTTGGTTGTCGCTAAGAAGTATTCATAACTTTGTTCCCTGTGTGCTTTATTATATGGAACTCTTGGAAGCACAATTAAATTCCAATTCATAGCCACCCTATAGGACAGAAAAACTCCCTCTAGGATTTCCAAAGTTGCAAATCTTTATCAAAACAGAGTGACATGTCTTTCTACCATGGAACAGATGGTGAGTTTGAACTGCTGACCTTTCAGTTAGCAGCCAAGCACTTAAACCCTGTGCCACTAGGGTCCACGAAAGCATGTAGGAGAATTTAATATATGACAAGGTGGTGGTGGTTCAAACACAGTAAGAAATTGGTCTTTTGTCTAATAAGTCATGTTAAAATAATTGGGACATATCTGAAGGAATAATGCCAAAAAATAGACTCAAGATGGACTAAAGATCTAAAAATAAAAAGTTTAATAGTAAACATTTTGAAGAAAATCAAGAAGACTACCTATGGAATATTTTAGTAGGAAGGATTGCTTAAGAACACCAAAACCTCAAGAGATCACAAAGGAAACAGATATGTAATTGAAGTATATAAATAATTAATATTTATGAAATATGATATAAATATAAGTTCTTGTATATTTATAAAAATTAAGTCTGTAATGTTAGCACATACAGCGGTGCTTTGAGTTGGCATGGATTCAATGGCAGTGAAATTTAATTTGTTTTGTTTATGCATTAACATAAAACTAGACCAATCACTGTGAAGTCAACTATAATTAAATCAAAGTCCAGGAAATTCCTGTGTGCCTGCATCAAACTATGTTCCATGGATTTCCAAACACTGATGTTCTCAAAGGAGATCACCAGGCCTTGCTGCTGAGACACCTATGATCAGGTCACCAATGTTTTGACTAGTGGTTGAGAAAATTACCTGCTTGCATCGCTGGGGAACAAAGCTGAAAAATAAATGATGAACTAAAAAAAGTATCTACAATACAAATGGCCATCCAACATTAATCTGTACTATGCAAATAAGTTACCAAAAAGGTTAAAAAAAAAGGCCCCCAAGAAAACAAACAACCTAAGTAATGGCAAGATTTAAATTTGCAATTGACAGTAGGAAAAGAGTGAATGGTTAGAGAATATATGCAAACAAATTCACTCCCACAAGTAATCAAGAATTTAGTGACCCAAGCACAAAAGGGATCATAGTTTCACTGCTACATGTCTAAAACCCTAAAGAAAAAAACATCTCAAGCTGTTGAGAATACAGGAAAATTTGAGTTCTCTCAAAGACATCTGGATAGAATGTGAATTATAATACAATGTCGTAAATAAATTTGACACTACTAATGTAATCAACAAATCACCATTATGCATGGTAAACATGACTGTTGAAAAGTAATGAATCATATACATGAGAGCAATTGATCCAACATTGTTTGCAGTGGCAAAAGATGTGATAATACTTTGTCCCTCTTCAAACAAAACATAGAATATCATGTTGCTATTTAAAGGGCTAGTGCTTTACCTGGGAAGAGATCTATGATACACTACAAAAAGATAATGGCAAATGACAGTACACAATCCTATTGTTGAGTAAAGAAATTGCATTTTCCACAGTGATTTACATTTTCCTCATCTATGTATCTCCGTTGTATAATCAGAGAGCTTGTGAGCCTTAGTTATTACAGGAGAAGGGAATCGAGGCAGGATAATTTACTAAGTACTTCTTTATATCACGTTGTTTTACTTTTCATAATTATACACACATGCACTATCTTTGTAATTTAAAAAAAATAAGAAAAAGGGGAAATAGGGGCTAATAAGAAGTACTGCAATGAGTTCGTCTTTGTTTTACTCTGTACAGAGTCTGGGTAATGTGCTCAAGTTTGTCTAAGCACACTAATAAGCACTTGTGGTTATGAGAGTTAAGTGAGGTGCCTTTAGCAACTCATTTGTTAAACAGTCAGTTCCTTATGAATGAAATGCAAGTCATTATCTACCCGAACAAGGAAAACTACAGCAGATGCATCTCCTATGCTAAGTTCAGGGGCTCTATTATTATAATCATTTGTTCCATTGGCAAATAGCCTTGCAAAACATTAACTGGGCAAATCACTCGATAAAGTAGGTTGATGATAAACCACAGGTGAATGATTAGGAAAAATTCCTTTCACAATAAAAGGTGGACTACAGAAGATATCCATCCCACTGCAGTCCATAAGGTTGATGGTTCAAATCCAGTGGCAGCTCTCCAGGAGCAAGGCTGGACTTCCTACTCCCACCAGGGCAGTAATGCCACACACACACACACACACACACACACAAAGATGGGTATCCTTGATGATGGAGTGTCAGTAAAGGTCTCAGAAACTGAGAGTACCCAGATGGGAATTTTGTCTTCCTCAAGGATAGCAGCTGTCTGCTCTGGCCATAATTCCATGATTTTATACACGTGGTTTCACATGTCACCCTTCTTGCAGACCAGTTGTTGAACCCACTCTAAATCACTGTAGGCCCCGGGCATTCGAAAACAACTGTTCCACTGGGTTTTCAAAGGTTGGTTCTTCCTGATGAGACAGTCAGTCCTTTTTTCCACTGTGCCTCGGAATGGTCTCAAAGCTCCAACATATCCACTAGCAGTCAACTGTGCTCACCCCATGGGCACCACCCACGAGCTCCCCTTTCTTGAAAACAAAACCAAATTCACTGCCGCGGAGTAAATCTTAACTCATGTCAGTTTCTGAGACTGTAAATCTTTGAAGGGGTACAAAGTACCATTTTTCCCCCACAGAATGGCTGGTGGTTTTAAATTGCTGACCTTGTGATTAGCAGCCCAACACCTAAGCACGACACCACGAGGCCTCTTTCCTTGCCTATCCAGCCTTAAACCTCTGTAGCCTCTACCCCCTTCCCATTCTAAACTCTGAAGGTGATGACGAAATGACCTCTCTGAGACTGATAGTCTGGCTGATGATGCAAATGACATCGTATTGCCCTCTGAGAACCTGTAATGTGTGTGACTTCCTTTTTGAACCCAACCTGGCACACATTAGGAAATCATTCTCCTTGAGAAAGAAACTGCTTACTAGGAACAAGTCATTTCTTCAATGATTTCTGACCCTGACCTGCCTTCTACCTTCCAATAAAGAGGAAGAAAGCCATGGTGAGTACAATTGCTCTTATCTGCAGCACCTTTCCATTCCTCCTGCTGAGAGAAGACCCACCTTATGGGCCACAGGCATGGACCTGATCTAAACTGACTAATTATATGTCTTTTGCCCCTATAACCCTGGGTGGCTGGCTAAAAGAGGGGCCATGTATTCTTACACACATCATTCTGTATCTTTCTGAGTTCCTAAAGAGAAGTTATTTTTCCCTTTGACCATGAAACTTGTATATGTGTCTACAACTGTGCCCAGAGTAAATGAGTATGAAAATCCCCAAGAAGGAAGCAGAGTTATGAGATAAAAAAAGAGCCCATAATTTGTAGTATGAGTCTGTGATGCCCTGACTCATTCTTCCCCATTACCTAGGCCCTGGATAGAAAACCTAGACAAGGGCAGATAACCTTCAAGTGACAAGAACCAACTGCCCTCCATTAAGACATGAAGGAGTTTCTCAAACAGCACTGACTAAAGATGGTAACAAATGTCTTTTAGGACAATTCTTTCATTTGAGGGTAACTCTTTGTCTTCCTTAATTCTCACTTTTATGCTTCTATTATCTTCCACTATTTGGGCAGGTGGTGCACTAATAATTCCGGATAATATTCAGAGAGTTTCCAATCACCAAAGAGATCTTTAAATGTGAGATGAAATCTTGATGCTCCAGAAAGTAGAAACCAAGTCATTGAGGCAAAGGATAATTTATGTACATTTTAATTTAATCAATCCTTATGGACCTACCATGTTTGGGGATAGAGCTAAACTTCTAGATACTGAGTTGAAGGTGAGGCTCCTGACTCCTAAAACCTGTTAAAAGGCTGGAGGAAATAGACTGGTAGGACAACTAGGTAATCTGGTAGGAGGCAGATATGCCTAAGGAGGGACAACAAATTCTGACATAAAGGCTACAGAGAAAGACAGGAGATCAGTGGTGACCTAGGGATAGAACTTGGGGAGAGGGGAACAGAGAACAACTGCTAGTGGATACAAAGGTTCTCTTGGTTGATGACGAAAAATATTCTGGAGTTAGATTCGAGTGGTCATTGCACAACTCTGTTCTGCTGGCCATCAAGTTGATCCCAACTCATGGCAATCCCATGTGCTTCTCCCTGGCTGGTATAGAGAGTTAACCTGCTTGACTGAGAACCAGAGTTTGGGGGATTTGCCTACCCAGTGGAGCCTCAGTTGAGAGTCCCAGTGATCGACTTCTGAAATATCAGCCACCAGGAAGCCTCATGAAGTACAATGTTAGGCTGATACCCATGGGGCTGCACAACTCCACAAATACATGAAAATCCATTGACTCATTTAACCTACAGGTGAACTTAAAGGACATGTAAATCACACTTCATTTAAACAGTTAAAAATCTGACTTGGACTATCAATGTGGGCTTCCTGGAAACTGGACAACTAAACAGTATTAGAAAAGGTACTTGTGTCTAGCTTGATAGGAAGAAGGCATCAAGTAGAACCATGTGCATCATGGCATAGGAGGGGGGAGGGAAAGCAGGTGGAATTGAAAGCTCTCCATTATAGCAAGGCCCTTCTGAGTAGTGCAAGGAAAGTGAAGTTGGCCTGGGTATAAGAATCACAAATTAAAGGCTCTTGTGCCAGGAAAGCAGTTTTACTTTATGTGGACAGTCACAGGATGATTTTAAGAGTGCGTGGAATGACTAGATTTGCAGTTTGCGCCATTCATCGGTACTGTGTTAAGGTCAGACTGACAGCAATGTGGATTGGAGGTCAAAAGGCCATCTCATGCAGATGGTCTGGTAAGAACAGGGTTGAGGAATATTGAGACTGAAATTCAGATCACAGTCCAGACCCCCACTGTCTCGAAAGTCATTTTTTTGTGTGAGATAAGTTAGTATTGGTTAAAGGAAAAGAGTTATTCCCTAGTTTGCAGCAGGACCCTAAAAAAACTAGTAGCCACTTGGATGGCTTTCACAGGCAGAACTCGTTTTATTGTATTCTGCTTTTTTGAACTTCACAGACACTACACGTTGTGTCTGTTTGCAGTAAGTTTGGGTCAAGAAAATCTATTTGCACCATCTTTTCCAATAGCATGTGCTGATTACATATAGCTATGTCCCATTGTCATCAGCCTCATCTTTCGAACATTTTAATAATGCCATTGCATACTTAACAGACTACAGTATAGGAAACATAACTTTTATATGCATCAGAAAACACAACACTTCATGTGACTCACCTTATTGCGATGTGTGATATGGAACCAAGGCATTAAAAAATGGTTACTACGGTATATTGATAGGGAATTGTCAGAAGTTCAAGCTGGATTCAGAAAAGGGCCTGAAATGCAAAATATCATCGCTGATGCCAGATGGATCTTGGCTGATAGCAGAAATTGTCAGAAAGATGTCTATCTGTGTTTTATTGACTGTGCAAAGGTATTTGACTGTGTGGATCATAACAAACTATGGCTAATCTAGAGAAGAATGGAAATTCCAGGACACTTAATCTACTCATGCAGGATACATACTTAGAGGCTGTTGTTAAAACAACAAGGGAATATTGTGAGGCTAAAAATCAGGAGAGGTGTATGCCAAGGCTGTATCCTTTCAATCTGTATGCTGAGTGAGTAATCTGAAAAGTTGAAACATCCGAAGAAGAATGTGACATCGGGATTGGAAGAAGATTCTTCAATAACCTGTGAAATGTGGACAACATGCCCTTGCTGGAAGTCAGGAAAACATGACTGGTGAAGATCAAAGTTTATGTCTTTAAGTATGGATTACAGTGCAATATAAAGAAAACAACATACCTAACACCTGGGTCAATAGATAGCTTCATGGCAGACGGGGAAAAACTGACACTGTCAAGGATTGCATTTCATTCGGAGTCACAGGCAATGCCTATTGAAGCAGCATTCAAGAAATCACATGAGGTGGGGGTTGGGGGCGGGCAAAGGAGTTGAATGACATTAGGAAAATTAAAAGTGTTAAAAAGCAAAGCTGTGGGGCTGAGCCCTGGTGGTGTAGTGGTTGAGTGCAGGACTGCGGCCCATTGGCTTGGCGGTTCAAATCCAGCAGCAGCTCTCCGGGAGCAAGGCTGGATAGCTCCCACAACCACCAGAGGGCAGTGATTCCCCCCCCCCCAAAAAAAAAGCAAAGCTGTAATTTTGTAGGTTAAGGCATTCCTGACCCAAGCCATGGCACCTATGATCACCTAATATGCATGTGAAAACTATTGAATTATTGTGTTGTAGAAGAATATTGAATATAACATGAATTTCCAAAAGAACAAACAAATCAACCTTGGTAGAAGTGCAACAAGAATGTAGCTTTGAACAGAGGTTGACAAGCCTTCATCTTATGTTCTCTAGACAAGTTATCTAGCGTGATTATCCCCTAGAGAAAGACATCAGTCTTGACAAAGCAAAGGTCATGTAAAAACAGGAAGATGCTCAAAGAGATGGATTGACACAATTGCTGCAACAATTGGCTGCTGCACAGCAACAATCGGGAGGATGGCCTCAGATGGGCAGTGTTGTGTTCAGTTGTGCACTGGTTGCTGTCAGTTAGAATCGACTCAATGGCAATAGATTTAGTTTTGTGGGAGTGGGGGAGGGAGGTGGGATGGGGTTGAAAATAAGGTAGCTATCAGTAAGAATTGACTCCATGACACTTAGACTCCATGACACTTAGCAACAATAAAATGACTAGGAGACAAGTACCGCATAATTATCAATTTGCTAAACTTTTTAGTTCCACACACAAACCCACCAAATCTAGACCTGTAATAGACACATACTGAAAATGGACTAGCTGAACTTTTCTGTTGCCTCACAAAGAGCCTTTTCTCTTGCACTCTGCTAAGCAGTCTGGATGGATATAAACAGCTGTTCTTTGCAAGAATGTGCGATAATATTCACTGGCAGATGGCACTCGCTTCCCTAGGGAATACACACACACACACGCACACAAACACATACACACAGAAACCTTAGTAGAGTCAATAACATTGATATTCATCAATTGAGTTACTGAAATTTAGAGTTCGAAAAATGGCCCAAAATTAAAATTATATTTAAGTTAGTGCCTACTACTTCAGGGTCTAATATTCTCACAGCTTATTTTCACTTAGTTGCCATGAACAGAAAGACAACTAAAGACTGCTCGATATGATGGTCTGGAAGGATGAAGTTCAAGCTGCACTGAAAGCATTAGAGAAAAACAAGGCTCCAGGAACTGATGGAATACCACCGAAATGTTTCAGCAAAGAGATGCAGTGCTGAAGTCACTCCCTAATGTATGCCCAAAACTTGGAAGGAAGTAATACTACATGAAAGTATTTTTTTCTGAAGACAACTTTAAGATTTATCACAGCAGTACGTTGACAGGGAGCTGCCAGAAATCCAAATCCAATTTAGAAGAGATTGCGAAATGAGGGACATCACTGCTGGTGTCAGATGGCTCTTGACTGAGAACAGAAAATGCCAGAAAAATGTTTACTTGCTTTCATTGCCTATGAAAAGGATGCTACTGTGTGCATCACAACAAAATATGAGTTACATTGAGAAGACCAGGAATTTTAGAACACTTCATGATACTTAGAAGGAACCAACATGCAAAACAAAACAGAATGAAGGATGCTGTGTGGTTTTAAATGAGGAAAGTACGTGTCAGGGCTGGATGGTTTTACCATACATTAAAATATCTGTATGCTGAGCAAATAGTTCAAGAAACTGGACTATATAAGACATCAGGATTGGAGACAGACTAAAGAAAGCTCACAGTATACGGAAGATACAAACTTGCTTGCTGGAAGTGGGAAGGACCTGAAGTAATTTCAAACTCATAAAGATCAAAGGCTGCCCCTTTTAGTATCGGTTGCAACTCAACATAAAGAAAATCAAAATCTTCACAACTGGACCAATAGACAATATCATAATAAATGGAGGATGATTAAAGTTGCCAAATATTTCATTTTACTTGGATGCACCATCAACACACGTGGACAAAGCAGCGAAGAAGTCAAGCAATGTATTGCATTGGGCAGATTTACTGTACATGACCTCTTTAAAGTGCAGGAGCAAAGATGTCACTTTGAGAGTTAAGATGTGTCTGTCCCAAGTCATGGCATTTTCAATCACCTCATACGCATGTGAAAGTGGGACAATGAATAAACAAAGCCAGTGGAGAATCTATGCATTTGAACAGTGGTGTAGGTGAAGGATATTGAAAGTGCTACAGACTGCCAGATGAACAAAGAAACTTGCATAGGAAGAAGTACAACCCAAGAGCTCCTTAGAACAGGAGCTCTAAGTTTCATGCCATATAAGTTGGATATCAGGAAAGGCCAATTCCTGGAAAAGGACATCAGGTCTGGTAAAGCAGAAGTGCAGGGAACAAGTTGAAGGGCAGTAAGATGGACTGGCACAGTGACTGCAGTCGGCTCAGCAGTGGTGAGGGTGGCATAGGACTGGACAGCATTTCATTCTGCCCATAAGTTCAGTGTGACCTAAATGACCTTACACACCTCCCGAGAGAGAGAGAGAGAGAGAGAGAGAGAGAGAGAGAGAGAGAGAGAGAGAGAGAGAGAATAAGGAATCCCCCTGGTGCATTGGTTCAGTGTCTGTTCTGTGGTAAGATCCCATCAACAGCGTCACAGGAGAATGATGTCTGCTTCTGTAATGACCTCGGAAACCTTTTGGCAATAAGGAATTATGGCAAATGCTGTCCTACAGTGTCTCTAGGAATTGGAATTGCCATGGTGGCATTTTACAAGAGACAAGACCAATGGGTTCTTCGCATTGCTAGTGAGCCAGCTCAGAGCCCCACAATCCAGGGTGTGCAGAGTAGAACTTTTCCGCGGGATTTTCAATCTGCACCACTAGTCTTTCCATTAGGAGCCCAGGATTTAGCCATTTGTACCTCCTAAGGACTCATAAGATTAAATAGATTTACAATTCACATGAGAGAATCGCTCACTACATTTTAAGACTGGCCCTAAAAACTCTTCGGGTCCCTCATCTATCCATGTCGTTCCTGTCCATCGACCTCACTCTATCGAGTGGTTCTGAAACCTGAGCTTAGGCACTTCTAAAGATGGGGATTCCTGACCCCTGAGACTGCCCTTCCGCCTGTGGATAGAGCTGCTTAAGCGTTTCCCCCTGTACGGAGCCAATATTTGTCTCCTTTAAAAAAAATTCTGAATAAGAGGTAATCACAACAAGTGCTTACAGCATGGCAGGAACTGCTATGAGCACAGTACATGGACTAACACATTTAGTCTTCAAGCTAACTCTTTTAGCTAGATCAATATTAATATCACTTCTACTCAATATCAATATCATTTCTACTCCATAGATGTGGAAGAAAGAGGCACAGTGGAGTTAAGTAACTTTCTCTAGCCATATGCTTTCAAGGGGCTTGAACTCAGGCACATTGGATCAAGGGCACAAGTTCTATATTTTAATGAACTAAATATTGAGTGTTACATACCATTGTTGGAAACAATCATTAGACATTCCCATGGTAATTCTAGTAGGGAAAAGACAACCCTTGATGTTAGCATCATCTACGAATGAGACATATAAAGCTGCATGTTAAACTCTAAAAACCTCTACAGAAAAATATTACTGTTTAAATGATTATATGTCTTTAAAAGTTAAATTGTGGTGATATATATATATATATGTACACAACATGAATTCTGCCATCTTAGTAGATTTTAAGTGTATAATTTAGTCACATTAATTATATGCACAATGTGGTGCAACAATCACCCCCATCTTGAAAACTGTTCATTGACCCAAGAAAATATTAATTTGTAAAAGATGTGATTTTTTAAATTTATTGTGGTAAATATAGGGAGGCCACTTGAAGCACAATAAATTTAAATATATAACTCAGTGGCATTGATTTTCTTCATCATGCTGTGCAGCCATACCCATTGTCCATTCCCAGAATATTTCACAGCACTAACAGTGGCCCCTGAACAGGGGCTCCCTCAGCATCCTATCCTCGCTGCCCCTCTAGGCAGCCACCAATCAACTGTCATTGTTACCGGAGTACATGTGCCTATCCCAGGCATCTCATGTCAGTGAGATCACACAACATTGTCCTTTTGAAACTACCTGCATAAACTTCCAAGGTTCATTCACATTGCAGCATGCCCCAAGATTTCATTTATCTTTATGGTTGAGAAAATCCAGTATAAATCCCTACCACATCTTGTTTATTCATGCATCTGTTGATGGATGCTTCTATTGCTTTTTCCTTAACACTACCAGCTTTGTTTTACGTCACTTTTTGAGCAGTTAGACTATGATGGACCTGATGTGGGTCTTTGTGTTTCTCATTCTTGATTTTTGTTGGGAGTTGATTATTTTCCCTCCGCAAATGAGAGATTGTGTATGTACAGGTGCCAAAAGGAAATACTTGCCGGAATGTGTAATAGTCTTTATTTGGGGAGGGGGGCAGCTTTCAGATAAACTGTGCAGCAAGGGGAGAGGATGCCCATCCCCACAGGGTTTCTCCTCTTCTGATCAGCCGACATTCAATAAATGAGCCCTGGTGGCACAGTGGTGGAAAGGGGGCAGTTTGAGAGGAGATGGCACTTGGTGTCTTTAAGGAACTTTGGGCAAGCCATGAAACCTGACGACTCTCCTCTGCAGGCCGGCAGGGAGAAGACTCCTTTGAATCCTTCTACTTTCTCACCAGCCAGATGGCGCTACTTCCCCATTCTTCCCAGAGGCCCTTGAGTAGTTTGTGCACCTAAAGCCAGCATTCTTCTAAACCCACGGTTTAAATGATTTCCCCACCCCATCCCTGCATTCTGAACAGCTGCCTGCTCTTTGCTAACAAAGGTGTTTTTCAAAATCTCATTAGATGCTATCTAATGTTTTGTGTTCTCAGCGCCCGCCGTGTGACCCCCAGAGACTCCCTGGGTTCCAGGATGAGGAAGGCAGAGTTGTTAAAAAGCGGGAGACAGGAGTAACTTCAGCATGGGAGCACTTGTCACCGAAACAAAGTCGCTGTTTCCTCTGGCTACGTGTGAGAAGGCTCTGAAGCTGTCCAGATGCCACATCCCTCACCCCCTCCCTACCCCCTCCATTGACACGTAAACAGTGAATTGCAGAATCGGGAGCATTACTCAGGGCTGGAATTAGCCAGGGCAAACAAAGTGTGTAATCCATATTAATCTCCTAGAATGTCACTGCTGCAGCCTATCTGCATAAAATCAGTGACAAAACCTAAGGAAGAAATGCTATTCAGAGCAAATGATGCATCAAATCCAAACAGGCCATCAAGATTGCTAATGGATTTTAATAGCAGCTATTACAGCATAATAGTATTTTCCCAACAGCTGTTTGTTGATACAATTCTCTGCTTATAGGACCTTTCTGTCCAATCCCCAGAGATGGCTCACCATTCATTTATAATCATTTGGTTCCACCTACAAACAACTGCTATTTTATTTGCATTTAGAGACTGGAGATGGTCTAAAGATTTGACCCACTCCCACTTCAGTCAGTGAAACCAGCAGAGAATATTACAAGCTAGATTAATTAGTTAATATTTGGATGTACTAACCACTGCCAGAATAAATATTGTCAACTGGCAAAGGCAAGGACCAGGCTTTTCTGATTACTTAACGACATTCTGAAGAATGCTAATTCTTGAAAAAGGGGATTTTTACTTGTATGTAAATGAGTAAGATGCTTAAACAGGGATTAAGAGAGAATATATAGAAACTAAAGGAACCATGGACAAGTCTAAGTATTTCTGCTGGGGATGATTAATATTGGAGAATGCCAATAAATCATTTCCAAAGTGAAGAACATTGCCAACACAATTGCTATCACCCAGGTGAAGGAGACTGTATTAATAAAACATGATGTGTTCTTTCTTTTTTAAATAATATTTTGTTGTAGTTAAGGTCAGCATTTACATAGAAAATTTGGCTCCAGTTTATAAATTTTATACATATTTTTAATAACGTGCCAGCATTCTCATTATTTCTATTCTGTTTGTCTGTTTCCATTCATCCAGCTCCCCAGATCCTCTTTACCATCTCATCTTTCCTTTAGGGCTAATAGTGACCACTTGGTTCCATATAATTTATTAATTAAATAGAGTCGAGTATGATTTTAAGTGAACATAACTGATTAAGAGGTGGAACTGTTTATTTTATAAGTCAATTTATTATTTGAAAGGAAGATGATCTGCAAAAGTGGTTTAATTACAAGTCCAAAAGATATTTTGGGGTAATAGTCTGGGGGTGTTCCTCTATTCTCTATTACCTTAAGTCTGGATTTTTAGGCATTTGAGTTTTGCTCTACGACCTTCTTCTATCCTATTGAGAACTTTCTATCTGTGCCTGGTCTGAGTAGTCTGTAGTAGGTACTGGGCACCATCTAGTTTTCTGGTCTCAGACTATAGGATTCCATAGACGATTCTTGTGGACTACTAGACCTGCGGACTAGTTTCTTCTTTGAGTCTTGGCACCTTTCATGTTTTTTTTTTGTTTCAGACAAGTAGAGATCAATAATCAGACATTGGAGGGCCACTCCCAAGCTTTTAAGACCCCAGATGCTATTCATGCATCCAGGATGTCAGAGCATTATCTTTATGATGACGTGGTTATCAACCCAATGGGACTATCAACCCAGTCCATAAGTTGGTCCCATAGGCTGAGAAGTCCCCCCAACCAAGTTTCCTGAGTGTTTTACTATTATATGAATCCAGTTCTTTGTTATTCAGGGAATGGTCAAGAGATTACAGCTTTGAAAAAAAAAGTTTTGGATTCATGAAAACCGGCCTAAGGAATTCATTTAAAATATGGAATCCTAGATCCCACTTCAGAGATTGGAAGCAGGGTCCTGAAATCCATATTTTAATAAGCATTCAGGAAATTCTGATGTAAGTCATCCTGGACCATAGTTTGGGAAAATTCTAAAAAAATTACATTAGTTCATAAACATCCCAAAACTCTTTGTGAATTTTAAGTGTTAATGATTTCAGAAGTAAAAGAAAAAAAATACCTAGCTAAAGTTTGCGAGTTTCATTACTTTAATTTCCTTTACACTTACTGAGGTTGTGCATTTGGAAAAATGCATCTTAGATTTTTTTCTTTCTATTAATCTAAAAGAAAATATAATTACATTATTCAAACTTTACAAAACTAGATACATGTACATGATATGAAGACAATTAAACTTTGGAGTTCAGCTCTTGCACTCTTGTGAGACTGTGGTATTTATACTTCTGATGGCACTTAGACTTAAAACTGCACCAAGACCTTTTTCGGCAAACTGTAGAGAATATATTTAAATGCAGGCCTGGATAAGCTCGGAAATATCTTTCCTGTCTTACCACTCCTTGGCTTGATTTGTCAGAAGAATGCATGCATAAATGAATGGATCTCAATATTTGTAATGTGGAAGGTGCTGAGGGCCTCCCTCCTGGCTGGGGCTGCAAAGATGTTGAATCTCCACTTGGGAAGCATAAGAAGAACCATTTGCTCTGTTGAGTCAGGGTGTTTGAAACGTGAAGGCATCTCACACTTCACTTGGCAACTCATGGCAATTCATGTGTGTCTGGGTAGAAATGTGCTCCATAGTCTTCTCCATAGTCTTTTCAACGGCTGATTTTGGAGGAGATCACCAGGCCTTCCTTTCTTCCAAGGGGATCTAGGCAGATGCGAGTCTCCAAGCTTCCTACCAGCTGTTACCCATTTATTTGCACCACCCAGCAATGCTCAAAGAACTTTACAACAAGTTCATCTGTATTATCTCATGAAACCATCATGTCAGTTCTGGTGAGTGGGTTTTAGTATTCCCGTGTGGCATGCTCAGAAAAGGGAAAGAAGTAAACAGCTACAAATTCAATGCCAATGTTGCTATCCATTCTCTAGTCCATGGTCACCTTTGACCAGGTGAACTTAACTAGGCAATACAAACTAGAAGAGCTCTGGGGTTTAGACAAGTGTGCAGGACCACACTGTGTTTGAGGTGAAGCTCCCAGCTGTCAAGTCATGCTGCTCACCTTACCGACTGGCTCTTTTTCTAGAAACAACAGGGAGCCTGCCTTCTTTCACAGAGCTCTTGTGTGACTAGAGACTTCTCTTCGACTTTCTGTTGCCTTCTCTGCACAAGTAAAATAATAATCACCCCTCAGAATTGTTAGAACTTGAGGGAAAAAAGTGATGGAGATACAGTGATGTCCTTGACACAGAACGTATCCCTTGAATTTAACCTGGCTTGTTGATGTAGAAGCAGTGCTGGCCTCCAAACTCCTGGCTTACTGGAGACTAGAGGCTTTTCATGGCCCTGTAAGCTCACAGCCTTGCTGCACACAGCAGCACTCCCCTGTGTGTCTGAATGAGAGTTACAGAATATCTACAAACACACTCACACTCTCCCCACCACACCAGCACTTCCCTAGAATCCATTCTTCTATCTGGATTCCAGGGGAGCCCTTGATGGTGCAGACTTACATGCTTGATATGATGGATATGTGGATTGTTGTAAGATCTCCCAATAAAATGATTTATTAAAAAATAAATAATCTTCCCTTAGGTCCTGCAAAAGTGTTCACATTATAACAACACCTTTCCTTACACCCACAACTCTATTATGTCCTGGCCAATTTGCTCCATCTCAACCAAGCTGAACGACCCTGGCTCACTAAACATCCCCTTAATATATTGTTCAGTATTTAGCATAAAATTTGTACATGTCAAGACTCAATAGGGATCTGTTGGATTTAATTGGATCAAATTAAATAGATCATTTAAATCCTTAGTCAAAAAGTGAATCTCACTGGGAAACCTTAGTTTAGTAGCTTAACTCTGCCCTGTCCCTCTCACACTCCTTCTCTTTTTGACTCTATTGACTGTAAAATTCTCCCTGTTTTCTTTTTGTTGTTATTGTTGAGAAAAAATACACAAATGTTTACAGAACAGAAGATGTCATTTAAAAAAGAAATGTTATTGTGCAAGAAATAGCTCCTGATATTTGTGTAGGTTACATGTAACTCATTTGATAGGTGGTTCATCTTAAAACTGCAAAAATTGATTATAGTACTATCTCAGATTCGTATGAAAGGACCTTTACCTCCAACTGAGCCAAGACTTATTCTATTTAATTCTTGGGAATTCTCATTCTGTAGAGTTAAAATAGATAGCATTTTAACCATGGACATTAAGGTCTGGTAAAAATGATTGGGAGGACTTTTTTCCCTTGTGTGTTTTATCTTAGACATTTATTTTTTGGTCACTAGGTGGCTCTGAATTTCCATCTGGAAAGAAAATGTTGGCAAGAAAATGCAATTGTCACCAAATAACTTAAAAATAATTGGAAAGATGGAACAGAAAGGGGGAACAGGAAAGAGGGAGAAGGTATTATGGGGGAAAGAAAGGTTCTTCCGCCATTAGCCAGTGAGAGGAACCCATGATTCAAGGTACAGGGCAGAAAAGGAAGCTTTAGTGACTTGTCAGAAATGCTGTAGAATCACAGAAAATGGCTTAAGAGAGACTAAAAAGATGGGGATTGTTGTTTGGACTGGACTTCCCAAGAGGGATACCTCCAGCATTGACCTGGGGATTTCAGTTTCAATAGATGTGATAGGTAGGTTTATTGTGCCAATATGGCCAATGAACATGTGTGGGATTAATTGAAAGGCAGACAGATAAATGGCCCGGCAAGCCTTACCTTTCTTGTCTCTTGCTCTTTGATCATCAGACCAGTGTGCCAGTGCCTGAGCTTGTTCGCTGCCTCAATTTGTAAGCTTCACTACTTGTGGAGCACCTCACCTGTGGGCTGTGTCACTGTAACCTGAGATTCCTTCAAGACCTGCTTCCCCATGCTACTGGAGTATACATCACTTGAGCTGGGGCCTGTCAGACACTGTCCTCTGGCTAACTGTTGGTGATCTGTCATGCTGTTTGCTGCCTTTGGCCAAATAACCTGAATTGCTCTACAGAGGACTACCCAGTAGCCCTCAAGGCTTGAAGAATTGCAAGTGTATTAGCTGTCTCACAATAGTGAGTTGCACTTAGCCATTTGTATTGATTTATAGATTAACTTTATTTCTTATGATATATGTGTGTGCATATATTTGTATATATATTATTAGTGTCTTGATTTTGTTTCTCTAGAGAACCCTAACATAATTTGTACCAAGAGTGGTTCCAGAAAAACAAAATCATAAATATGGGCTTGTTAAATTGGCTCTCCAGCCTGATTAAGCTTAACAGCACTAATAATGTTATTTCTATACCTAAAGTCCTGGATCACTGTGCCACTCTTACTAAACCATGGTGTGATGAAGCAAAGCTGATATCTACAGTATCATCACCAATAGATGAAGCGCTGATTAAAGGAGAGGCTCTGGGTGATTGCATGTTTGATATTTTCCAGCAGTTTTGTCAGGATGACAAGTGTAGGGAAGCTGGTTGGCTGGTCCTCCTTACAATAGAAAGTGTGATTAAGGAAAGGGATGATCTCAGAACCTCAGAAACATGCCTCAAGAGCTGAATGATAGACCTAAAAGCTTCTGCCTGTGCTACACAAGAGAGTCTTCTCTCTTCTAGTAATAGAGCTGGCACTGCTGAGAACCAGGTCAAAAGTCTCATCATGGAAATTGATGAATTACAACATCAGCTGAATTATAGGTCTAGAGAAGTGTCTGATACTAAAGTGAGGGTATAGATAGGAAAAAATTGGGACTCTGAAACATAGAACGGTAACTATGGGCTGATGATCCATAAGAGGAGGATATTGATCCCCTAGAAATGATAGAGCCACCCCAGTCAATAGATCCTCCCCTCCCAGCTGAAGGTATTAATCCACTATCAATAAAATAACCCACATCTGAGCAGATTAACCAAACTGTTCAAGCTGAAATGCCAGGTGGAACTGAACCTGTCTTACAAGATATTGCTGAGACCACCTGGCAACCACCCTCACCACCCATTATTCCCTCTAGACCTGTAACTAAAATTAAGGCTTATAACTCTCCTAATGGTGAGAAGAAGCATGCTGTATTCTCACAGAGCTGCTCGAGATGTTCAATACTAACAAGCCTGGGGAACATCACTGGGAATGGTTACTAAGAGGATGGGACACTGGTACAAGAAATGTATTATTAGATCAGTCTGAATTTCTGGATATCGGGCCCCTAAGCACAGATTCTTTTTTCAATGTCTCAGCGAGAGAGGCTAAGAGAGAATCTAATTTCTTGTTTGGTTGGTTCACTGAAGCATGGACTGTTAACCGGCCTCGATTAGACCAATTTGAAGTACTTGGCCTACTGTGGTAGCCTGCATAAGAAGGCTTCCAAAAGTTTAGAGATACTAGTATGTTGGAATGAATCTATCAGGATATTCCCATAGACCTGGAAAAGGGGTATCCTGAGGACAGACCCTGCACCACAACCAAAAGAAACAAGTTTGTGAAGTGGGCTCCAGCATCTCTGAAGACTCCTCTAATTGCTATTTTATGTGCACCAGGATTAACAGTGGGAACTTCCCTAAGGGAACTCCCATATTTCCCTACAATGGGGTTGATTAGGCCCCATGGTGGTAGAGGACAGGTGTCAGCACTGAATCAACAGAGACAAGGTGAGTGTGGTTATAACAGACAGCAGGGTTTCCTTAGTAATCAAAGCAACCTGTCTTGTGTGGACTTATGGCAATGGCTACTTAGTCACGGTGTCCTTAGAAGTGAAAGACATGGGAAACCTATTAAATATTTACACAATCTATACAGACAGAAAAATGCTAGATCAGGTGAACAGCAAAAGAAACAGTCACGATCACTCAGTCAATTCTCGAACCTGAGCTAGTTTACAGACCCACAACCCCTTGAATGAGAGGAAAGCCAGGTCCCACTACACCACCAATGGTTTATACTTTTAGTCTTTCTTCTAGCCTTCCCCAAAGGGACCTACAGTCTTTCACAGGAGTGACTGTTCATTGTGGGAAAGGAAATAATCAAACTTTTGGGGAATTACTGGACACTGACACTAATTCCAGGAGACCGAAAATGTTTCAAAGACCTACCAGTAAGAGTGGGGCTAAGAAGGTCAAGTTATCAATGGATTTTTAGCTTAGGTATGCCTCACTGTGGATCCTGTGGCACCCCCAAACCCATCCTGTGCTTATTTCCCCAGTTCCAGAATGCATCATTGGAATAGACATACTTAGTAATTGAATGGATCCACATTGGATCCCGGAAATGTGCAATAAGAGCTATTATGGCAGGAAAGACCAAGTGAACGCCATTGCCTCGAAAAATAGTAAACCAAAAGCAATACCACATTCCTGGAGGGATTGCAGAGATCAGTGCCACCATCAAAGGCTTGAAAGAGGCACATTCTCGTGTAATTCACCTATTTGGCCTGTAAGAAAACAGATGGACCCTGGGAAATGTCAGTGAGTTACTGTAAATTTAATCAGGTGGTGATTCCAATTCCAGCTGCCATTGCAGATGTGATTTAATTGCTTGAGCAAATTGATATTCCTCCTGGTGCTTAGAATGCAGTTGTTGATATGACCAATGCCTTCTTCACAATACCAGTATCGAAGGACCACCAGAAGCAGTTTGCCTTCAGCTGGCAGGGGCAACAGTACACTTTCACAACTCTCCCCCAGAGGTTCATCAGCTTTTTTGCCCTGTGCCATAATTTAGTCCAAAGGGACTTTGAGCCCCTGTCTCTTCCACAAAATGTCACACTTGTTCTTCATATTGATAACACTGTACTGATTGAAGGATGTATCAAAGACTCTAGATTCATTGCTACAACATCTGTGCACAGAGGTTGGGAAATTGACCCAATGAAGATTCAGGCACCCTTCACCTCAATAAAATTTCTAGGGGTCCGGTGGTGCGGGGCATGTTGAGACATTCCTACTAAAGTGAAGAATAAGCTATTGAACCTGGCTCCCTCAACAACTGAGGAGAAGATGAAAAGCTCAGTGGGACTCTTTGGACTTTGGCGGTGTCATAACTCTCACTTGGATGTTTTATATTGACCTATTTATCAAGCGACATGAAAGGCTTCCAATTTTGAGTTTGGCCCCGAACAAGAAAAGGCTATGCAACAGGTTCAGGCTGCCAGGCAAGTTGCTTTGCTGCTGGGACCCTATGATCCAGCTGACCCAGTGGTGCTAAAAGTGTCAGTTGCAGGTAAAGATGCAGTGTGGAGTCTTTGGCAGACCTCTGTTGGTGAATCGCAGCGTTGACCAATGAGATTTTGGAGTAAAGTTCTGCCACCCTCTGCAGAAAACTACTCCTCCATTGAAAACAGCTGTTGACCTGACACTGAGACTTGGTGGCGACTAAATGTTTCACCATAGGCCACCAAGTCACCATGAGGCCTATGCTGCCCATCATGAACTGAGTATTGTCTGACCCACAGAGTCATAAAGTTTGACGTGCACAGCAACACTCTATTGTTAAGTGGAAGTGGTATATATGTTATTAAGCCAAAGCAAAATTTAAAGATAGAAATAAGGCGCATGAAGAAGTAGCCCAAATATCCACAGTCTCCACTCCTGTCACATTATCTTCCTTCTCCCACTCTGCACCTATGGCCTCCTATGGAGTTCCTTACTATACTTTAACTGAAGAACAAAAAGGTCATGCGTAGTTTACAGATGGTTCTGCACAATATGCAGGTGCCACCTGTAGGTGGACAGCACCAGCAATACAGCTCCTTTCTGGGACCTTCCAAAAGGACATTGGTGAAGGGAAATTCTCCCAATGGGCAAAATTTCGAGCAGTGCACCTGGTCGTTAAGTTTGATTTCAAGGAAAAATTGGCAAATGTGAGACTGTAGACTGATTCATGGGTTGTAGCTAATGGCTTGGCAGGATGGTCAGGGAATTTGGAAGGAACATGATTGGAAAATTGGTGACAAGAAGGTGTGGGAAAGATATGTGGATAGACCTCTCTGAATGGGCGAAGAAAGTAAAGATAATCCTGTCTCATGTGAATGCTCACTCAAGAGGAGGACTTTAACAATCAAGTGGGTAAGATGACAGGCATGTGGAGACTGGCCCTTCTCTTTGCTCTTCCACTCCTGTCTCACCCAATGGGCACTTGAACAAATTGGATAAGGTGGCAGGATGGGGGTTATGCATGGATGCAGCAATATGAACTTCCACTCACCAAGACTGACTTGGCCTCTGCCACTGCTGAGCACCCCATTTGCCAGCAGCTGAAACCAATGTTAAGTCCAAGAGATGGGACCATTCCTCGGGGAGATCAAACAGCCACTTGGTGGCTGGTTGATTACATATGACCACTTCCGTCAGGAAGGGGGCAATGTTTTATTATTACTGGAATAGATACCTGCTCTGGATATGGATTTGCCTTCCCTGAATGCACTGTTTCTGCCAAAACCACCATTCATGGACTTACAGAATGCCTCATCCACAGGCATGGCATTTCACCTAGCATTGCTTCAGATCAAGGAACTCACTTCACATCAAATGCAGTGTGGCAATGAGTCCATGCCCATGGAATCCACTGGTCGTGTCATGTTTCTCATCTTTCCTGTAGCAGATGGCTTCATAGAATGATGGAATGACCCCTTAAAGACACAACTATGGTGCTAACTCGGTGGCAACAACTAGTGGGGCTGGGGCAATGTTCTCCAGGAAGCTGTATATGTTCTAAACCAGCAGCTAATATATGGTGCTGTGTCTCCAATAGCCAGGATTCATGGGTCCAGGAAGCAAGGGGTGGAAGTAGGAGTGATACAACTCACTATTACTCCTATTGATCTACTTGTAGCATTTTTCCTTCCTGTCCAAGCAACCCTATACACTCAAGGCCTGGAGGTCCTGGTCCTGAAGGAAGGAAGGAACTCTCCCACCTGGAAACAAAGCATGAATTCCACTGAACTGGCAGCTGAGAATTTCTGCTGGCCACTTTGGACTTCTCATGCCTTTGGATCAACAGGTCAGGAAGGGTGTTACTGTACCGAGTGCTGTGAGTGGTCCTGATTACCAAGGAGAAATTGGATTGGTGCTACATTAGGGAGGTAAAGAAGAATATGTCTGGAATGTCTGGAATCCAGGAGATCCCATATGCCGACTCTTAGTACTACCATGACCTGTGATATAAAGTAAATGGTAAGTTACAGCAACCCAATCCTGACAGGATGTCTACTGACACAGACCCTTCAGGAATGAAGGTCTGAGTCACCCAACCAGGTAAAAAACCACAACCAGCTGAGGATCTTGATGAGGGCAATGGTAATAAAGAATGGGTAGTAGAAGAGGATAGTTCGACCTATGGGCTACGGCCATGTGATCAGTTGCAAAAGCAAGGTTTGTGATTGTCAGTTTACTTTCTTTATATGTGCTTATTCAATCTCTTTTCTTTGTTCATATATGATGTGTCAGATACAAACGGGCTCAATTTGCTTTTATTTATATGTATGATAGATGTTTGATGTTATCGCTAAAGAATTGTGCACAGGTGCCAAGTTGGCAAGGGGTGAATTGTGATAGGTAGGTTTATTATGCCAGCATGGCCAAAGAACATATGTGGGATTAATTGAAGGGCATACAGATAAATGGCCCGGCAAGCCTTGCCTTTCTTGTCTCTTGCTCTTTGAGCATCAGATCAGTGCCTTAGCTTATTCACTGCCTCAATTGACAAGCTAATCTACCCGTGGGACACCTAACCCATGGACTGTGTCACTGTAGTTTGAGGTTCCTTCAAGACAGCATCAGGTTTTCACCACACTACTGGAGTATACATCGCTTGAGCTCGGGACTGTTGGACAGTGTCATCTGGCTGACTATTGGTGACCTGCCTTGCTGTTTGCTACCTGTTGTCAGATAGCCTGAATTGCTCTACAAAGGACTACCCAGTGGCCCTCAAAACTTGAAGGACTGCCAGTAGATTAGTTGTCTCATGGACTTGAACTGCACTGAGTCATTTGTACTGCTTTATAGATTCATGAACTATTTATTTCTTATGTTTTATATATATATATATATATATATATGTGTGTGTGTGTGTGTATGTGTGTGTGTTTGTATGTATATAAAATCAATAGTGCCCTGGTTTTGTTTCTCTAGAGAACCATATCTAACATATTGGGTTTATAAGTTTACATGGCAGGGAAGACTATGGACAAGGTCCTCATTCATTAGTATATTCATGGATTAATTGATTCACAGAACAATGTTCTATGAACAACTCCTATCTCAGGCACAGCATAATCCTGAAGGAAGATGTTGGCTCAGGAGCTAGGGGACAGCACCAGTTTTCCGCCGTCATTTGCTTCCTGAGTTTAGTCCTATTCAGGTTTTTCTAGGCTTCAGTTTCCTTGCCTATAAATGAAGAGGATAGACTAGCACATTTTAAGGTCCAGCTTTAAAATCCAAGGCCAGTTAGTGTGACCTATTTTTAAGATTTTAAATGTCAGTATAAATAAACCAAGCAAAAGCTTAATGCCTTTTCAGTTCTTACAAACTTACTCTTAGCAGAAGAGCTTAAGTATCTAGGGGATGCCATATGTTCCTTTTCCTGGCAAAATCTATCTGTGCAAGATTGATTCGAGCATTGAGTTGGTGGTTGTGTGCTTTGGGGGGCGGGGGGAATCTACGGTACTGGTGGCCAGAGGGATTCCCCTCTCTCGTTTATAGCTGCTGCCTATTTTTAGGGAGGTTCAATTTTCTTTTATTTAATCATTTGATTCTGCTTCTGAGTGTTAGAACATTCTTTTTCCCTCTTCCCTTCCCCAAATTAGGCATCTTGGAGAAGGGAACCTAGTTACAGGCATTGTCTCATCCCCATCCACCTCTTTTTAGAATCTTGCTTACACTTGCCCCTTCCTCCTCTTCAAATCATCTTGCATCATTCCCTGCCACTAAGACCCAGTCACACTGGTCTTCACCTTCTCAGTTGAGTATGTCAAGCCTGTCTTTGCTTTAGAGCCTCCAGTTTGCTATTCCTTCTGCCTGAAATACTCTATCTTCAGATTTCCCCTTGTCTGTTTTCTTTTTCTCATGCAGGCAGCCCAAACACCAATTCCTTTCTGAAGCCTTCTCTCTAATATACTACTAATTCAATGTAAAGTATGACCCTCCAGTCCCATCATCCCCTGTCACTCTCAATTTCTCCACACACACCCCTTACCAGTATTCAAAATCACCATTTATTTTCTTTATTTAGTGCTTATTATCTGCTATACCCCCTGTATCTAGCTTGGTGTCTGGAACACACTGAAAACCAAACAAAAAATCCTGCTATCAAGTTGACTCTGACTCCGAATAACCCTACTCGGCAATGGAGAACTGCCTCTGTGGGTTTTGGAGACCTGTCACTCTTTACAAGAGCAGAAAGTGGGGCTCTTCTAGTGATGGATAAATATCTGTTGAGCAAATGAATAAATCCACACCTCGACTAAAACTATTCTCTTTAGTCAGCAATGACCTACTCAAATGGAATGATTTTTCTTCTTCACTTCAGTTTCTCAGTTGCCCTTGATCATCGCATTTTAAAATATTTTCTACCACCTTAGCATCTCTGACAGCGTGACCATCTCCTTACTATGATTTCCCTGCTGCCTTTGCTGAGTCTGATTCTGTCTTCTTTAAGATGGGGGAAACGTGCTAGTTTCTTCCTTATGCCCTACTTTCTCTATATGTATGATAAATTTCCTCACGAGTCTTTAATATGAATCCAGCCTGACCAGCAACAAATCTGCCAGCAGAGTTAAAACTCAACTCATGGAATTAGGCATCGACACCTGTGTTTATTCAAAACCTGGCCCCATTTACTTTTCCGTTCCTATTTTCTGCTGTCCTTACCTTGTTCGGTTCTCTAATTCTCTTAGAACCTTGATTAAAAAATCCTGGCGAGATCAAAATTACTCATCAGCCCAACCAGTCCTAACCTGACCAGCCTGCTGCCGGCAGAGGATGATCACAGAGGTATAATTCTCCTGCTCAGAAATCTGGTCCTCCTTCCTGACTTAGCCTAGCACCTTGCAATTCCAGGTCACGGGCCATTTACTGATAAAGGAAACCTCCATTGAATAACCACAAATAATATTTAGATCAAAGTTGAAGTCATCTCCTTAAAGAGTCAGATTAAAAAAAAAACCTTGATACCATACCCTGCTTGGGCCAATTCTCTTGAATTTATCACCTAAGTGATTTTGACCTCCCTAGGATTTATTTATAAATCATTGAACATTTGTGTGGTATAATATTCTGTATACATTCTATGAAAGATTACAAAAAGAATCTGTAGATCAGCACTTTGCATAGCTTCTACTACCAAAAACATTTTACTTGATGTACTTTTAAATTATAAGAATAATATATGCCTGTTAAACAAACAAGTGAACTCATCGAATTGACATTCACCTAATATAAACTAAAACTATCACCTAATATAAACTAAACATATCTAGAGTGAGACAATTATGATACAACTAAAATTTGCTAAAACCAACACTAAATCAAATTAAATGAACATATAAACTTGAAGATAATTCTGTAAGGCAAAAGCATTGCGGTAATACAGCTAATAGCCAAAAAGAACACTAAAGGAAAGCAATCAAGTTAATTCTGATTCATTGTAAGACAGAGTAGAAGTACTCCTTAGGACTTAGAGACTGTATCTTTACAGGACCAGCCGCCTCATTTTTCTCCTAAAAAGAAGCTGGTAGGTTTGAACTGCCAGTCTTTTGGTTAGCTGCTCAGTGTCTAGGCCACAATACCATCAAGTTTGTTCACTTAACAAAAACTTAATTTCATGTTGAAATTTTATATAAATTTTTGGTTTTGAACCAAGAGCAGCTAAGTCTAGTTAGTAGCCACCTAAAGAAAGTGAAATGACAGACTAATTCCAAATAGCAAAATTGTGAAGATACCCACAAGAGGTTGCTTTAATGGGCAAGATGGTCAGAATATAGGCCAGAATCCAGCTGCTAGATGGCGACGTGTTTTGTTGTTCTTATTTAGTGGTTGTGTGCATGTGTGTGTGTGTGTTTGTGTGTGTGGCTGGAGCTGGCATTTTGTTGTTCTTATTTAGTGGTTGTGTGCATGTGTGTGTGTTTGTGTGTGTGCGTGTGTGGCTGGAGCTGGCGTTTTGATAACTACTGATCTCACCCTCCTTTTTCAGATCTACTGCTACTGAGCTGACTCTCCCAGGGACCCCTGCGTGTCAGAGGAAACTATGTTCCATAGGGTTGTCAGCGACTGATTTTATGCTTTCTTCTCTGACACACATCGCCCTTCACCAGTCTCACAGGGTGTCAAGGACTCTCCACGGATTTTGTGAACAAAGGCCCTGCTCATGAGAATGCAAATGGACACAGACAAAAGTCAGAACCCTGTAAGTAAGCGCCCGCAACAGCACTGATGTTGGGTCAGTGATTACAGATTACTGGGGGGTCTAGGTAAGAATCGTTGTTTTTATATAAAATGTTCAGAGACGATGCTCAAGTAATATTTGGACGGAATCTTGAATAACTGAGACTTGGGTGCTCAAAATACTTGTGGTAAATCAGTGTACATATATTTAAAACTTGCTGAATGTTCACCGGGCAAATCGAGTGTCAGAAAATGCAGCAAGCACCAGGAAACGGGAGAGCCAAACTGAAGTGACATTCCAGCCAAAGAGCAGACACAAGAAACAGCTCATGCATTCTGCTTTTCATTCCAATTCTTTCCAGAGGGGAGAGGTCAGCCCACCCACTCATGCTCCTTTTACTGCCCACAAAAGCCACAGACATCAGGTGCGGTGTGCAGACCCCTGATGGGTGAGAAGGGAGACAGCACCCCATTTGTTTGATCAAAAGGCAGCATGAATGCTCATTTTGTGATAAGGACAACATTAACAGCATGCGGCTCAGTGGGTTCATTAAGATGTTTTCCCTGCACTGGTACCAAATACAAAGCAACATTGCGGGGAATCTGCCACACAGGAAGTCAGAGAGCAAAGGAACAGGTGACAAGCAAACTCCCCATTTACTCCGTGAATCCTGGCGCTCCAGTCCCCACTTTAGATCAAGGGAGGCAATAGGAGGCCCCCCTTCTGCACCCTGGCTAGGGCCCATAAGTAGACACTGGTGCCTACTGCACAAGTAACAAGATCACCAGGGCTTCTGGGCTCCTAGTGCAAAGGTCTCTGAAGGGATCAGTCTGTTTGATAATAAAAATCATTTTGTCAAGATATCATTGTTTAAAAAAAACTACAACAGTTATTTTGAGGCTCTGTGCCCACTGCCATCAAGTCAATTTTGAGGTTGGGCTATGGTCTAGGGGATTCCCCACATGATAAATGTTCATGGGAGCAGGACTTCATCAGGAATGGCTGGTGGGTTCTAAATGCTAACCTTGCAGTTAGTAGCAAGAGGCTTAATCCACAATGTCATTGAGTCTCCTAGTTCAGTGTGTACCTGGAGGTATGTTTGCTGACTTGTTATTCTTCATAGTCTTCTTTTTTGGGGGGGAGGGGAAGTAATCACTGCCCTCTGTTGGTCAAGGAGAGCTGCCGGAGAGCTGCCGCTGGATTTGAACCGCCAAGCCAATGGGCCACAGTCCCGCGCTCAACGACTACGTCACCAGGGCTCATCCCTCTTCATAGTCTTGAGAAGTCACTCTTCAAGGCCATGGAAAATGCTTATAGGAAGACCAGGGTATCCAGCCTTTTGTCCTGGGGACAGCTTAATGCACTTGTTAACTCTGTCAGTTATCAGTGATCAGTCACACATGGAATTCAAGAACAATGTGGTTTTAACAAAGAGGTGGAAGCATGACCACGTCACTATTCTCTCTATTAAGTTATAGAAGTACCTATCCAGGCCCCAAGATTTTCTGTCAGGGAAGAGGAACAGTTTCTAGCAAGGAACTAAGCGAAACCAGGGTAGTCCAGTGGTCATGTAGTTGACTTCCATTCACTTGACACCTACATGTCACAGCGGAACTATGTTCCAAAGGGTCATCAAAGGCTGACTTTTTCCCCACAGACAGACAGATTGCCAGGCCTTTCTTCCAGAGAACTTCTGTGTGGACTTGAGCCTGCAACCTTTCAGGACACCTTTACCCTTTGCACCTAAGCAATCTGAGCCAAATTGATTGTTGTTGAGTCTATTCCAAATCGTAATGGGTCCATGCATTCAAAGCAGAACAGGACTCCATAGGGCTTTTGATGAGAATTTCCGATGGAACTGTGGTTAAAGCACTCAACAGCTAACTTAAAGCCCGGCAATTCAAAGCACCTATCTCGCCTCGGGGTGAATATGTGGCAGTCTGCTTGTGTAAAGATTTACAGCCTTAGAAGCCCTGTGTAGCAGTTCTACTCCATCCTGAGTCAAAATGTACTCGATGGCAATGAGTTTGGCTTTGATGTGGTAGAGTTGTCACAGCTATGACCTTTCAGAAACAAATCACCAGGTCTTTCTTCCCAGAGGATTCTGGGTGAGTTCAAACCAGCAACCTTTTGATTAAGTCAAGCACTTAACATTTGCACCACTCAGAGACTTCAAAAAACAGTTGCCATGGGGTTGACTCCAAGTTATGGAGACTCTGACTCGTGAAAACTTACTGTGAACGAGGGTTGAACTGTGCTCCATTTAAAAAAGTATATTGTTTAGATATATTTCTGAATATATATTATTTTGAAGTGCCCATGGTAGACTTAACTCCTCACTCTCTGTTAGTAATTAAGCAGGTTAAGCAATTTTGTTCCATCCATGGACAGCAAACTAAAATACAGTGTGCTCTTCTTAAACTGACATTTATTATCTGAGATGCCACAGTGTCCCCCATGGCATCGCTTTAACCATTTGCTTATTTCTCAAGTTAATTCTAATTTTGCAGAGTGATCTTTTGCTGCGGTTGTTGACATTCATCCAGCTCAAGAAAAGACTTTGGATAGTGGTATGAATTAACTGAAAAGGAATCAAATAAAGGGCACAACTATTTTCCTATTGAAGAGGTCTTTTTTGTATTTTAAATTATTTTATTCAAGGGTTTATATTTTTTAATTGATCAGATTCTTTGTTGAATATTTTCTTTCTTTTTAAAAATCATTTTATTGAGGGTTCGTACAACTCTTATTACAATCCGTACATACATCCACTGTGTGTCAAACACATTTGTCCATTTTTTGCCCTCTGTATGCTCAAAACATTTGCTTTCTACTTGAGTCCTTGGTATCAGCTACTCATTTTTCCCTACCTCCTCATCTCCCTCTCTCTCATGTACCCTTGATAATTTATAAATTATTATATTGCATAGCTTACACTGTCTGAGTTTCCCTTCTCCCAGGGAGGTGGTTATATATAGATCCTTATAATCAGGAGGAGGTTATATGTAGATTTTTATCATTGGTTCTCCTTTTCTACATCACTTTACCTCCATCCGGACGGTATTGCCACTCTCATCATCTGTCCTGGATTCCCTGTGTTTCTGGTTCCTGTCTGTACTAGTGTACTACCTCTGATCCAGCTGGATTTGTAAGGTAGAATTGAAATCGTGAGAGTGAGAGTGGTTGAGGGGAGAAAGCATTTAAGAATTGAGGAAAGTTGTATGCGTCATTATTGCTACCCTGCACCCTAATGGGATTGTCTCCTCCCCGTGACCCTTCTGTAAGGGTATGAACGGTATAGATGGACTTTGAGTACCCAGTCTGCACTCCCCTTCTTTCACAATGATATGATTTTTTGTTCTTTGATGCCTGATACCTGATCCCTTTGACATCTTGTGGTCACACAGGCTGATGTGCTTGCTCAATGTGGGCTTTGTTGCTTCTGAGCTAGATGGCTACTTGTTTACCTTCAAGCCTCTAAGACCCCAGACATTATATCTTTTGATAGCCAGGCACCATCAGCTTTCTTCACCACATTTGCTCATGTAAGCATCTGTCTTCAGTGATTGTGTTGGGAAGGTTAGCATCATGGAGTGCCAAAATAATAAAACAAAGTCTTCTTGCATTGCAGGACTACTTGAGTGGAGGCCCAGTGTCCATCTTAATACTAACCCTATAAATATATTCATATAGACCTATTTCTCCATCCTTATATATAAATATATTTACATATGTACATACCTTTATTTAGACCTCTATCAATGCCCTTTATCTCCTAGTTCTTTACTCTATTTCTTTTTACTTTCCTCTTGTCCCACTATCATGCTTAGCCTTCATTTGGGTTTCAGTGATTTCTCTCGGTTATGTTGTCCTTGATCAAACCCTACTAGGTCTGTTACACCCTCCTCACCCATGTCTTTGGATCACTTGTTGTTCTTCTGTCCCTGGGTTGGTCAATACCACTTCTGAACAAGTATTTTTAAACCATAAGAGGATGCCAAAGTCTGGAGGAGAGGTTGACCTATTCTTGACAAGTTATCCTTTATTGCAATTTTTAATGTATTTACTGATGAATTAAATATATCTTGATATAAATGTATGCAGTAATACTGTCAGTACTTGCTTTGTCTGTCGGTAAGATGGAGCTGTAAAAAGAAATTTGCCAACAAGAAAATTTGACTACTTAAAGAGATCTCTCTGTGTTAATTAACTCTGATAAAAATAGCCCAATAGAAGGAAGATGGAAAATAATTGATGGAAAAATACAAGTAAAAGAATAGAACTTAAGAAGAGAACGGGCAACTTCTTATTCAATATTCAAGAAAGGGAAATAAAGAACATCCAAATTTGTAAGAAAGAAGTAAAATTATCCTTAATGCAGATGACATAGTCTTATACAGAGAAAAACAGAGTTCAAAAGAAAGATACCAGAAGCATTCATTCAGCAATGTGGCAACGTACAAGGTCAACATACAAAAATCAGTGGGATTCCTTAACAATACCATATATCGCAGCCCAGAAAAGGTTAAAACACATAGGATTAAATCTGATCAGGGCCATAAATGATTTACTAATATAAAGAAAAATATCAAATTCTGCTGAGAAAAACAAAAGCAAACCTATGTGCAATAGATTGAAACATTGCCCAGTTCTGTGCTGTCCTAAAAGTTGTTATATTTGAGCTAAATATTGCAACCCCTATTTCAATCCATCTTGTTGAGGGTCTTTGTTTTTTTAACCACTCCTTTACTTTATCAAGTCTGATGTGTTTTTTTCAGGGGCAGACCCCACCTGAGAACACGTTCAGATATGTGAGACAAAGTCTCTGCATTCTTGCTTTCAACAACATTTATTTGACTATGCTTCCAAGACAGATCCATGTGTTCTTTGGGCAGTTCACTATCCTTTGCCAATACCATAATTCAAATGCACTGATTCTTCTTTGGTCTTCTTTATTTCATGTCCAACTGTCACGTGCATAGGAAGCAACTGAAAAGATGGAGAGTCTGTTCAGGTATGCCTTAGGACAAAGTTACATACTTACTTTTCAATACTTCAAGGAGGCCTCATGCGGCAGATTTTTCAATGCAATACATACTTTGATCTCTTTATTGCGGCTTCCGCAAGCACTGATTATTGATCCAAGGAAGACAAAATCCCTGACAGCTTCAAACTGCTGTTTGGCACGATGTTACATAAAGTTTTCTTTACAGAAAGTTGAAATCCATATCGGAACCTGCAATCCTTGATCTTCAGCAAGTATTTCAAGTCCTCTTCATTTTCACCCAGCAGCATCTTCATGTCAAAGGTTATTAATAAACCTTCTGAAATGGTGTTCATGTCATCCACCTTCTATGTTTATTTGCTCAGCTTGCAGATTGAATCAGTATGCTGAGAGGATGCAACTCTGGCGCACACCTTTCTTAATTTCAAAATGATGCATCAGTCCTTTATTCTGTGCACACAACTGCTTCCTAATTCATGTACAGGTTGTATAGGATCATCGTGATGCATTCTGGAATTCCCATTCGCCTCAAGGCTATTCATATTTTATTATGGTCCACACAATCACTTTGGTATAATCAATAAAACAAAATAAGCATCTTTCTGGTATCCTCTGATTTCAGCCAAGGTTCATCTGGCATCAGCGATGATATTACTTGTACAAGCCACTTTTCCTAATCCAGCCAGAACCTTTGGCAGGTCCCTGGAAATGTACTGCTGCAACCAACCATTGTTGGATTAGCTTCAATGAAATTGTACTGGCATGTGATATCATTGATACAACAAAATACAACTCAGAGCCATCGAGTTGATGCCAAGCCAGAGCAACCCTATAAGACAGGGTAAAAACACCTCAGTGAGGCAGACACTGCAAATGCTTTACAGGAGTAGAAAGCCACTCTTTCTCCTGATAAGTGGCTGGTGGTTTCAAAATGCTGACCTTGAAATCGTCCTCACTTTCAGCAAGTTCAGATTTAAGCCGAAGAAGAGTAAAATAAGTTCAAAGAGCCAATGTACCATCTTGAGTACGTATCTCTGGCAGTTACATAATTTCCTGTCAACTTGAGTGAAGGGTTAGAGTTTGGACTGCCAATCAGGTCAGAGCCAATCATGACTCTTTGTGGGCATGTCTTTCTTCTGAGGATTCTGAGAACGGCTTGCTTCCACTCTGGAGACAGGACGCACACTCTCTCTGCTACACCTTCCTGTTGCCAAACCACATGGAGCTACGCTGATGGAGTCAGAGTCCTGGAACTGGAGGAACCACATAGAAACCCATGCCAGTGCTCCATGGAGACCACTGCCACTGGATCCATAAGACTTTTCACCCACTGGCCTGTGACCTTTTTGCATTTGGCATCATTGCATATGTTGCATGAGTGTGAAGAGGATTTTATAGGCTGGTATCAGATATATGGACTAATATTGGGACTTGATGTGGACTAGTCTGGGATGTTTTCTCAATATAAAATTGCTTTTATTTCCAACTCCTATGAACTTTCATTATTTTAAGCTTAATTTATTCCCGAGCTATGCGTTTTTGCTTCTTCAGTTTCTTCTGGGAAATCGTTTTCTTCTGTGCAACCTCCCCTTCTGGTTTAGGAAAAATTTGTTCCTTTTCGGTGAGGATCATTTCAGTGTGGCTGGAGGAGCTTATATGTGGATGGATCTGACCATGAGCTCTGTATGTCCAGTGGTGCATCTTTGTTCACCTGGATGTGCTCAATGACCAAAGAATCCACATCTAAACCCTTAAGTTCAGCTTTACTTTCTGCATTTTTAAGCATGTGAAGCCAAAATTCAGCACTCTTTTGGGGCCACTGGCCCTGGGTCCAACCCCACTGTTTGACCTGGGTAAACCTACCAGCGCCACCACTGTAATGTCAGAAGGGCACACACAACTTCGGCAAAGTGACATCTTTCAAGTATTTGGTGGCTTTCCAGAGATGCGTGCCTTTGATGGCTTAGGCAATTTCACAGGTGCTCTTGAAGTGAACCCAGAGGTTCAACCCTGATTTGCAGGATTTTGTAGGATTTTCTGGGTTCAGTGAGTAGCGAACCATTTTGGCAGGCTACCTCAGGTTGCAACAGGAAGATACACAATTGCTCTTTTATATAAAGCTCTTTCTTATACACATATGAGTATCTCTGGATTTTTTTTCTCTAGTCAACCCAGATTTACACAATACCATTTGAATTTTGAGAAAATTTTGTAAAACAGGTTTGACACATTGAGTGCTGACAGAAGACTTGACCAATTGTGGGATACCATCAAGAGCAGCATACATGGAGGTGTGAACAGTCATTAAAACGACAAAAGAGAAAGAAAAAAACAACAGTGGGTATCAGAAGAGATTCTGAAACCTGTTTTTAATCATATAACAATATAGGCAAATGAAAGAAATGATGATGCATAAAAGCTGAACAGAAAATTTCATAGGACAGCTTGGAAAAGCAAAGTAAGATGCTATAATGAAATGTATAAACACAGAAAAACCAAAAGGAAGAACATGTTCAGCCTATCTTAGACGGAAAGAAATGAAGAAAAGATTCCAATTTTGAAAGGTTTTATGTATAAAATATTGAATGACACAGGGAGCATCAAAAGAAGATGAAATAAGTAAACAGAATCAAAAAGAACTAATTGACATTAAACTATTTCAGGACGTAGGATATGATAGAATCAATGTACTGAAGGATGAGGTCCCAACTTCATTAAATGCATTAACCAAAAACAAGGCTCAGGAGTTAAAGAAACGCCAATTGAACTATGTCAGTAAACTGATGAAGGACTAGAAGCACTAACTTGTGTACGCCAAGAAATTTGGAAGACAGATTCTAAAGAAAGGCAACCCAACATATCAAAACAACAGAGATGGTACCTTTTATATAATGCTGGTGGGATTGTAAAGTGGTGCAACCACTATGGAAAATAGTATGGAACTTTCTAAAAAATGTAGAAATAGAAATATTATGTGATTTACCAATGCTACTTCTAGGTATATATCTTAGAAAAATAAGAACTGTGAAATGAATAGACATGTGCATATCTATGTTCATTCCAGCATTATTCACAATAGGGACACAACAGAATGTCTCTGTTAGAATGGGAGAAAAATGTAAAACAGAACTCAAAAAGTCAAAACTGCAGGAACCTCCAACTCTACCACCACCACTCTTCACTGGGGGAAAGACTAAAGTCTTTACAATTCTTAGTTTCCTTTAAAAATATTGGTTTCAGTTTGAAATTCATCAAAGCACTGCTTCAGAACAAAGCATCTTGATAAATCTTTTTATGGGATGGACTTGTATGAAAAATGTCATTTGTCTAGTAACTTACACTCTCAAGATGTTTCATTTTCAGAGGAGTTTAAAAATCTCATATTTATTCCCATGGAAGGGAAGTGTTGTATTTTGGTCTTTGTTCAATAAAAATGAATAGGTAAAGAATTCTCCATGACATGAAGCTGAAATATTGTCCCTGGTGCTCATAAATACAGCACTGTATTGTCTGAAATGACTTATCTCAGTCTTGACTGTGGGCTCAGATTTACTGTACAGTTCATCAACTTCTCAGCATGATGGATAATGAATGTTTCATTTACATCGCTAATTGCCAAGCCATGGTTCCCTCAACCTTTAACCCGTATGCCTTATCCCATTATCACCATATGTCAATATAATTGCATTTAACATTCCAAATGATAAACTTTCTTCTTTATAGAGGAAATTTTTTTTCACAAAGAAGCCACATGAAGGTGGTTGATAAAATATAAATATGAAAAAGCCAGTGAATCAACTCAAATAATAGGTAGATTCTTATAACACATGAAATTCACCTCAGGACTAAGACTCCTTACTTCATATTTAGAAAAAATGAAGCGTGTGTGTTTAAACCTTCTCAAGGATTTATCTTGGCTGCCTTAACTCAATAATGACATAAAAAGAGATTCCCCCAAAGTGGTGCAATTCAACTTTCTATCCCATGTAATGTACAACAAATGTTTTTCATCGAAAAAATGGTTAGGTTATAATGATAGCTATAGCATGATCCCATTCTATTTTATGCACTGATTATCAATCAGTAATCAATAATGAAATCATCTCTTCCCACATCATAGCCAATTCAGAATGGAACAAACTAACTGAGACCTGTGGCAAGTGCCTGAAATAGAGAATTCTCAACTGGAAGAAAAGTGGAGAGACCATGTTTCCTGGTCCCCGGAATCCAAGATTCATTTGCAACCAGGAGAAAGGAAAGGCTAAAACAAAGCTGGATACTTACTAGGTTTGGGCTAAAGTGATTCTTGTTTACAGTGGCATTAGGACATGCCCTACATAGATTTGCACAAGGACATGCAACCTCCACAGCAACACTGGAAAGTGTTTGCTGCTTTGACTTTTTTCCCATGCAGTCAACAATCTGATATTGCTACCATATCTGAGGGTGCCTTATCAGATATATCCTTTTGCTCCCTAGCTCTCATGGCAAATCCTGTTAATCACAACTTAAAAATATGTCTTGAAATGGTCTTCACTCTGCTCCATCCTACTTCAAGCCACTTCCCCTCGCCAGTCTCTGGCAGAGCCTTCAATCTGCCTCTTTCCATTCTTACCTCTTTTCACTAGGTATTTGCTGCTACTCTTCTTAGAATGCACCCATGGCTTCTCAGTACATTTAGAATAAAACATATATTGCTTACTAGGGTCTACAAGACCTAGCCTGCTCTGACTCCTACCACCTTTCCAGTCCCCGCAACCACTCTCCACCCTAAGCTCACCAGGATTCCAGTAGTTGGCCTTTCCGTTTCCTAAGTGCATTGCTGCATTTCCTGTGCCAGAGTCATGGTATGTACGATTTTCTTGGCCGGCAATACTTTTATTCTTGTTCTCCCCAGACTACTATGACGTGCCCTAGATTTATAAGCTTATCTCTCTTCATTATCTAGTGTTACTATAACAGCTATACCACACCTGAGTGGCTATGGCAAACAGAAATTTATTTCCTCACAGTTGAGAAAGGTGACCATCCTAATTCAAGCATTGGCTCTACGGTTAGATTTTCTCTGTCAGCACTGGTGAAAAAGGTCCTCATCTCTCCTCAATTTTTCTTCCTAGACAATCTTCACGTACTTAGTATCTCCCTTCCCTTGCCTCTGCTTCTTTCACCTGCATGTTTAATCTCTTCTATGTCTTAAAAGAGATTAATTTAAGCATATACTACACTAATACCCATATGATTAACATAACAAAGAAAAAAATCCTAAATGGGATTATAACCACAGGCATAGAGATTAGGATTTATAGTACATCTTTCTGTAGGACACAACCTAATCCCTCCCCCAAATATTATCGCTATTGTTCACTACTGTCAAGTTCATTCTGACTCTTACGTACTGATGTACAAGAGAATGAAACCCTGCCTAATGTTTTTTGTGATGTTTGAGCCCATTGCTGTAACTATTCTGTCAATTAAGCTTTCTCTTTTTCTCTGACCCTCTCCTTTATCAATCTGAATTAGGTTATATTACTATATTTTTTCTTTTTTTGGGGGGGGGGCATCACTGCCCTCTGGTGGGAGCTGGAGGCCCAGCCTTACTCCTGGAGAGCTGCTGCTGGATTTGAACCACCAGTCCAGTAGGCTGCAGTCCTGCGCACAGCCACAGCACCACCAGGGCTCAGCCCAATCAGGGCTCAGCTCTATATTTTTTCATAGTCACATCTTGTATTTTTCTTTATTACACTTAAAATCTTTTAAAATCTATGTTTTTATGATGCCTATTGTTTACCTTCCCTACTATAGGAAAGCAGAACTGCATGTATTTTATTTTCCTCCATCCCTAGTGCCTAACATAGTATAGACATGTCACCCAGCGAGATCATTTTCTGAAAAAAAAGACCACACTTAGTAAAAAAAAAAAAAAAAGTGTCGGTGAAAAAGAAGAAGGCCCTCAGGCATATGGGTTGATGCTGTGGCTGCAACAATGGGTTGAATTATAACAAAAATTATGAGGAGGATGCGGGACCAGACAGTGCCTAGTTCTATTGAACACAGGATTGCGGGGACAGCCTTGATGGCACCTACTACTAGACAGTTTGATTGTTCAATCTTTCTGGCATTTCACCTTTGACTTTAATCTTGCTACTTGACATCTATTCTGTCTCATGGACTTTGGTTTTGGACAGCGGAAGTATGGAACCTGCCTGGGGCGAACAGATAAGGGCTTGACCTCTAGTTTCAAAGCTTGCAGACCTACTAAGAGGCACCTCAGAACACAGGCCTGGCAACCTGGCTTTCCAAACATCACAGCCTTGAAACTACGGGGAGCACAGTTCTCCTCGGTCGCACATGGGGTTACCGGGAGTCAGCGTCAACTTTAAGGTGATTAACCACGGCAGCAGCCCACAGAGAGGACCGAAGAAAGAAGGGAGATGCTGAAGTGAGCAAAAAGTTGGCACAATGATTAGAGGCATGAACGGTGTTGGGGGATGTGCATAGGGGCTTCAGAAACAGAGAAGTGACCAAAGGGAGAGCGTGAATGAGAAAGGCATCCAAGAAGGGAATGTTCAGCATCGTTGTTAGAGTGGCAGCACAGTGGACTCATGGAGAACAGCAGCACCGGCCCAGAGTCTGCTCTCTGCCATCTTCAGCAAGTTACACTTGTCCCTGTAACTCACTTTCGTTGTGTGAGAATGACGATAACAAGAGCATATATTTTGCAGGGGTGTTAGCGTGAACATGTGAGGTCCAGCAGTCTAACTGCATGTCAAGCTTACAATCCAAGTTCTGGTCATGCTGGCATCCTTTGACGCATACCTGCCATGTTTTATATTCTCCGTTAACACTTGTTAAAGGTAAATAAACTTTAGGAGTTATAAGCAGTATAGCCTTGTTTGGAGATGTTTTCTTGGTTCCCCCTGCTTAATAGCTTAATGAATTAGAACATATACATTCGTGTCTCAATAAACACCCAAACCAATAAATGAAGAGCAAATCCACTTTGAATCTCATTAGCCACATGATTCTGCATCACCATCAATCACAGGGTTCTGGGAGGTTCAGCACAACAAAGAAATGTCAGACTTTCTTACAGGCAGGGATGAGTGGAATAAGCACCAGACTGAGGCAAAAAGTCCTACCTTTTATCTGTAAACTTGCTCTGCAACTTCTGCAAATATTTTGCATCTTTAGTTCTTGTCTATGAAATAGCTGTCATGATTTAGACACCACCAAGATCTCGTTTACTCTCTTGAATTGCATGTTTTAAATATTTCTTTAGTGTCTTTTTAAAATACCCAAAGTAATGCACACAGTAGGTGTTGTGGTGATGAAAGATAATGTCACAGAGATAGGTAAAATATACACAAAAAATAAACAGTTGAATCTGATTATAACTTCCTTTGAAACCTCATACTCAGAGGTTTGAGACTATCATGTGCTCCTGAGATTTTTAAGGCAATACTTTCTAATTGCTGAAACAGTTAGGGTTTTGGAAACCCACACAGCAGTTCTGACCTGCCGATAAGGCTGCTATGAGTTGGAGTGTGTAGGACTTAGGGCATTCGAGAAGGGTTTGGTCTGCCCCAGGAATTGTGCAAGGAACTTTATACAGGTTACTCCATCTGTTCCTCCCTGTGTTAGGCCGGGTAGACTAGAGAAACAAACTCATAGACACGCATGTGGATATATGGGGAAGGTTGATATACAAAAGGAATAGAACACTAAGAAAGCATCCCAATCCAGTCCAGTTCAAAGTCATAAGTCCGATATTAGCCCATATGCCCGATCCCAGTCTATAATGTCTCCTTCTGACTCACATAGTCACAGGCCAGTGCGTGCAGAGTCCCAGCACTGGCAGGGGTCTCCCCATGGCTCCTCCAGGGCTCAGGGTTCATTAACAGCATCCAGTGGTGGTAGAAGCAACTCAGCGCTGCAGGGGTCTCCACATGGCTTCTCCAGCTTCAGAGGTCTGGTTCCATCAGGGCCAGGCCATGTGGCTTCTCCAGATTAACAGGGTAGACTACCCCCCCCCCCACATCTCAATCATGAAATTAACATAGGCACATGACCACCACACTCCCCAAAGCCCTGTAAGATAATATAAACATTCCATATGCCCAATAAAGAAAGTTCTTTAATAAACTCAATAAAGAGTGTTCTCATAAGGCCAACTTGTAATTCTCTAGCCATGTTAGGCATACCTTATACCCCGGCATTTTAGCCCCTTCCACATCACCTAGATCTTTTATTAAATTTTTCTTTTATTGTGAGTTAGGTTTACAGGACAAATCATCAATCTTACATTCACCAATTCATACACATTTTGTTTCAGCTCAGCCCATTGTAATTCTTTCATTGTACTGCTATTCCTCGTTCCCCGTTGTCCCTGTATTGTTCCTGGTCCCCTCTTAACGCTCAGATCTTTGCCATTAGGGAAGTGCTGCCCTTTTCATTGCTAATGGTTGACGATTTGACCAAAGTGTCAGATCAAAGTCTGACAAGTGGTCAGACTTGTTGGGTAACCAACTGCCACAATGTCGGGGTCTTACCTGTCCCTGTCCAATTAGAAGGGGTGGTCTCTTTTATGAATTTGAGTTCTGTTCCACGTTTTTCTCCCACTGTACCTACTACAGTCTGTTCATATGATCCTTTTCAGAGCAGTGGGTAGTGGTGGCTGGGCACCATATTGTCATGCTCGTATCCTAAATCCTGAGTGATGTATTAAAGAAATTAAGTTACTTCACACAATAAAGGGAGTTTTATAGAAATAATTACCACCACAGACAGTACATGCTGAAGCTATCATTTTGTCATACTAGGTTTAAGGGAATGTATGAGGTGCAAATACTACAGGGGGAATATTTGGTGCATATTCCTAAAATGGAAAGTGCAGTGTAGGCAACGAGGGAGAATCTTATTTTATCTTATGTAATAACACTTCATTTATCTATGTATACTCCTGCAAGGGTAAAACTGAGAGGTGGGACTGAGTTGGGGGCAGGAGTTGGGCGGGGTGGGGAATCAAGAAGTAACACACGGGCTGAGCCCCAGTGGCGTAGTGGTTGTGCACGGGACTGCGGCCCACTGGAACAGAGGTTCAATTCCAGCAGTGGGGCTGGGCCTCCTACTCCCACCGCTGGAGAGCAGTGATCCCCCCCCGCCCCCCAAAAAAGAAGAAGTAACACACATGGAGGAAGAATGAATACATGAATTATGGTAGAGAATACTTTACCCTTTGATAGGAGTTCTCGCATTACTATCATAACTTCTAGTGAGTTGACATGTTGGTTTCACATCAAATAAGCTTTTTGCAGACTCGATGGGATAGGAACACCCAAAGGTAGATATCATTCTGTGTCAATTCAACCATGAGCAAATCTACACAGAGCGCTCTTTAGAATTTTAGCAACTCCCAGTGGTCACTAATCTCCATTTTTAGATGGCTTTGTCCCCTTTGTCTATGAGGGAGAGATCAGACACTCTTGTGGGTCACTGCAGAGCGCCCCGTTTGGCAAAGAAACATTTACAATGAAAAAACTACTTTGTGCCAGTTGTTGATAGCAATGCTTGTGACTTCTCTGTGTGCATATATGGGTGAGCATGCTACTGTGCATGTCTCTCTCTCTGACCCATTATTGCAGACTTAAAAACAAGCATGTTTTCAAATGGCGCTATGAGCTGCCAATGATGTATCACCACCATATCTCATTATTCTCTACTAAATGTGATAATAATGTGATCTGTTAACATAAAAAAGTTTGACTCCACAAAAGCAGCTGGAAATGGACAACCACAATATGCATAAATCTAACTCCTACCGTCGGATCCACACTGCTTGACACATATTGTTTGGAGCACCTCGCATTTGTGCGTTCTCTTAAGCAAAATACTTGCATTAGTTCTCAGCTGGGGCTGTGCATCAGGCAGTTTGGGGAATATTCAATTCTCAGCGGAAGCCAGAATTTGAATTCTCTCGTCTTTTAGGAATCATTTAGCAGGTTTGGGGAGGATTCAGGTGCTTCCACAGACACTTCTGAGCAGTCATCTCTCTTTGTTCACTGATAGTCCGATGAATATGCTTCTCTTTAGATTGATATTCACAGGGGGAGCACAATGAAAGAACTCCAGCCACAGGGATTCAAAGAAACATTAGTTAGAAGTGGACACTGGTCAAAAGAAACAGAGTGATAAGGAAGTTTGGGATAATGGCCCCTGTCTCATTGAGCCACAGTCAATAGCGAAGCCCAAGACAAGGATTTCAGTCCATCAGAATTAAATGTGGAGGACCAATAGCATGAGTTGAAGGCTCAGATTACTGGTGCTAGGTTCTGGCCACCTCTGGCTGCCTTTCCTCATATACCTGGACTTCCGGTCTTTGTTTCTGTGTCTGTCTTCCAAGCCCACATGCTGGCCAGTTCCCTCTCCACTCTCACTTTGTCCTTCTCCTGAGGAACATGAATAACTCACAGAGCTTTACTTCCAGCTCCACAACTAACCTGACCTTCCCAATCCTAATTTACCATCCCAGTAGATCCTGTGCACTGGGACATTACCCTAAATGAACTTAAAGTATTTAGAACTGAAAACATTCCAAGTTCAACCCATTCTCTCCTTCTCTCTCTTCCTGCTCCTGGATTTGCTCCTCTCTCTTTATTACTGATTACCGCTCACGGCATGATCCCAGGAGCCATGAGACGAGGGGCGCCTGCATGCAGGGGCAGAGAGTCATGGCAGCTGGAAGGGCGACAGGTTGTGTCTTGTCCACAGAGGGGATCACTCCGGGGTCTTCACAAAGATCAAAGCAAGGCTGGCCAGGCTCCCTGCCCCTCAGGAGCCCCTACACTTTTCTCTCTGCCAACGAGTGATAGAACTTACTCTAGCTAAGATTTCAAATGAGGAACTCCACTTTTTATTTGCCCTCACAATTTTTAAACTTGCCAAGCCTTTCTGTTTCCGTAATCTTAATTCCCTATTATTTCAACATTTCTCAGTGTTTTAGCATATGATCTCCTTTTGCTTCTTTGTTGCAACTTTTCTTTTTTGTGGTGGCATCACTGCCCTGGTGCGAGTAGGAAGCCCAGCCTTGCTCCTAGAGAGCTGCTGCTGGATTTGAACCATCAACCTTGTGGGCTGCAGTCCTGCACACAACCACTGTGCCACCAGGGATCAGCTGTTGCAGCTTTTACTACTCTTTGTCTTACTGAAATGTCCTTAATTCTTTCTTCTGTTGTTTTATTTATTATAGAATTTGTTGAAATCTGATGTCCTTTACTATCAGTTTTTAAATTTAATATAAATTCATCGTTATTGATGAGTTTCAAAATGTGATCGTTTGCTGTGTTTAGTGTTTTCTTTAAGTTTGCTAACTGCCAGCTATAGGGGTGACCCTCACTCACAGTGGGACCACGTAACTCACAGAGTTTTGGTGGCCTACTTCTCTGAAGCAGACCACAAGGCCTTCATCCTAGGTTTCATCTGGGAGGTCTTCCGGACCCTGTTTCATATGCTAAACCTGTTCATCACATCAGCCTCCACTGACAGTGGCTGGTGGTGGTGTACAAGCTCACTGGCTGGGAATTGAACAAAGTCTCCTGTACGGAAAACAAAAAAATCTTGTGCGGAGTCAACACTACCTCTCAGACAGTACTCTGACTGCCTTAATCTTCCTGCTGCTCTCTTTCTCTCATTCCTGGTTTCTCCATAACTAAAAACGTGGCTCCGGTTCAGACTATCAGCAGCTCTGGTCTGGTTTGCTTATGGCAATAGTCATTGCAATGCTCCTACAGCCACTAGATTCCCTCTGCTGGAGTCCAGCCTTTCACTGACGCTTGGAGAAGCTCAACCTTGTAACAAGGTGCCCCCAAACCCTCACAGCCCATCCTCCCCAAATCCATTCATCTTTGGCTGTACTCTCCGCTTGCTTCTCGCACAGCAGCACCACCAAGCTTCTGCCAGTTCTACAAATGCTGTACTTGCTGTTTCACTCTGGACCTCAGACCATTCTCTGTCTAAGACACAGTCTCCCTCTTTCTTCCACCTGGTTCCTTCATCCTTCCAGACACCAGCACCAAAGCGCTATGTGCCCTCACCTGATTTCATAATAGTGGCACAATCACCGATGAGAACATCATGCTTGATAAAGTACAGGATCCCCTGTTTTGAAGCATTTGTATCTTCTAAAGACCTGGCATTCCTTAGCGACCATTTATAATGTTTCCCAATTGTCACTGAAGACATGAATCAATAGCTAATGGAGTAATTAATGTTAGTTCAACAAATAGTCTTGTCAAAAGAGACACTTCTCATTTCACTGGGAGAATTATAATGAGCAAATACATTGGTGTTAAATATTTAAAATAGCCTGTGAGTCTAGTTGATAGTGATTACACTAGGCCTTAAACTTTCAAGAGACGCATTCCCTCTTTATTAATTTCCTGATGCACAGTGTAGTATAGTGGTGAAATGCTTGGTTTTGTAGCCAGACTTTCTGGGTTGAAAGGGTTAGCTATTTAGTAGCTGTGTGCCACTGAAGCAAAAATCAACGTGACTCATCCATGGGAAAGGGATGCTGATGGCAGCATATTGAGAGCATTAAACAAATGCACAGAAAGGACTTACAGGACAGCTTAGCATTATTTTACCACTTGCAATGTGTTAGCAATTATTATAATCTCAGTTTGAAGTTCACCTAGTGAAATAACTCAAAAAACTCCTGATTCCAACTCAAAGTTGCTGTTAGGTTCTATTAAGCTGGTTCTGACTCATAGGGGCCTTATGTACAACAGAACAAAACACTGTCCAGTCCTGTACCATCCTGACAATTGTTATGTTTGAGCCTATTGATGTAGCCACTGTGTTCATCCATATTATTGACCTTCTTCCTTTTCTTTGATGCCCCACTATTTTATCAAGCATGATCTCCTTCTCTAAGAGCTTGTCTCTCCTGAGTCCTAGCAAGCCTAAATCGGAGTCTCTGTTTTGTTGCTTTCAATCTCTGGAACACTTATGGCTTAAGATAAGGCTTAAGATGGCATTGAGCTAGCTCTCTTGACTGTGCCTCACTATGAAGAGTAAGTAAAAGCTCCTGAGAATCATTCTTTCCAAGGAGGAATCTAGTGGGAGTTTATGGCTTCCATATAATTTATTCCAAAGAAGAATTGGTGCACATGAATTATGATATTGGGGAAGAACATGCAAAGTACTGTGGACTTCCAAATGAATAAGCAAATGTGTCTCAGAAAAAGTATAGTTAGAAAGCAACTTAGGAGGGAGGATAGCAAGACTGTGTCTAACATACTTTGGTCATGCTATCAGGAGAAAATAGTCCCTGGAAAAGGACATCATGCTTGATGAAGTCGAAGGTCATCAAAAAAAAGAAAGGCCCTCAACCAGATGGAATGACCCAGTGACTGCAAGAGTGGGCTCAAACACCACACCGGAGAGAACAGCACAGTCCCAGGCATTGCTTCAGTCAAAGAGCTGCCATGAGCTAGAACAGACTTGACGATACCTAGCAACAACGTGATAGAGAGGTTTCTTGTGCCAACATGGTCAATAGAAACTATGGGATTGATAAGGTTGCAGTTTGATTGGAGGGCAGAGATAAATGGCTCCTCAAGCCCCGCCTCTCTCTCTGCTCACTGCCTTGGAGACTCTACTGACAAGGTTCATTCCCTGCGAGACACCCCTCAGGAGAAGCGACATGGACCTACCCTGCTGTAGCCCTGGGAGCTGGAGAAGTCACATGGAGAGCTCTGCCAGCACTGAGATGCTTACAATGCCACTGGATCCACAAGACTTCCTATTCACTGGCCTGTGATCTTCCTGTATCCAGCACCATTGTATGTATTTAGAAAGCATGAAGAGGACTTTCTAGATTGGTAAAGTGACTTTGTTATTCTTGCATTAATTCTGTTCAGTTTATATAGAGCTCATACCATCCAACAAGCATTCAAGAAACATCATGGTTAGAACTCCAGCGAGGTTTCTAAAGATGATGGAAGATGGTTAATGACCAAGCTCTTTGAAATCAAGAACAGCAGCACCTGTTCTTATTACTTGGAACTCAAGTTTTTTTTAAAGGTCTCTTTTATTCTTCCCGTTTTGTTTTAATTTTGTGGTATATTATGGGATAGGAGTCTGGAGGAGATTATAAAATGCTATCTGAATAAATATTTAGAAAACCACATGTTCATATTTATCTGTCCTTGATATAGAGATTCTTATTTCTGACACAAAATGTCTCCCACCACCCCCTTTTCTTTCCTTTTCTCCTTTTCATAGTTACTGGTCAAGCTTCTTTCTAAATGAACAACTTGGGAAGGAAATCGAGACATGCTTCCTTGGAACCACCACAAAGAGTTTGCCCTTTGCTTGTGGGGAGAGTTCAGATTTCAAAGTCCTTGCAGACAAAACGACATAATTACAATACTTGCTCGTGTTGTTTCTCTTTCAGGTTGCTGCTTTGGATGGCTCCTGGCTCAGACAGGTGTCAGCAGTGAGAGGAATCTCTTATTCTTGCACAGCAGTCTTTCCTCCTTCATAAAACGGTACCAACACTGGACCTACACTCCAGCATCCTCGAGAGGATTGAGCAGGATGACAGGTAAAAGCAGCCATCACTAAAGCAGATGCTCAATGGATGCTTTTCTTCCTCTCGCTTCCACCTTCCTCCTCTCTCTGTTCAATGTACAGTTAGTTGTAACTGATCAGGGCATACCCATTGCTTTGTCTCTCTCTTTTGTGGGTTCTGGAAGTCACTGCCCTGTGTGAACAGACAGCAGGGATGTCTGCTGGCATTATGGATCAAGCATTAGACTGATAACTGCAAGGTTGGGTTCAAACCCACTAGTCGCTCTAGAGAAGAACTCCCTTAGAGATTTACAGGCTCAGAAACCCTTTATAAAGAAGGTCACGCTGAGTCAGAAGCAAATGAATTGTGTGCTTTGGGAGGCTAGATGGCCAGCACATCCAGATTCACCAGAGAAAACATTTCTTTGGGATTTCTGAATGGATGTATGAATCAACTAGTTGCTGTCAAGACCATTCCAGCTCATGGAGATGCCGTATGTATCAGAGTGGAACTGGTATTTGAGCGGCTGGTATTTGAGAAGCTGACCACTAGGCATTTCTTACATGTAGCCTGTGGGTGGATTCACACTTCCAACCTTTCATATGAGCCTATGGACTGCCAACAGAACAAAGAAATCTGTCTTGTAAGAAGTACAGTCAGAATTCTCCTGAGGATAGTGAGACTTTCTCTCACAAACTTTGACCATACTAGCAGAAAAGACTGGTTCTGGAAAAGGACATTATTGGTCAAATACTGAGGTAGCAATGGTGGGATTCTGAGAAAGAGCTGGGGAATGGGTTGAGGGCAGAGGTTCACAAAGAACATCTCAGAGAGGTTGGAGCATATCTGAGTAGCAGCGAGTTTGGCACATCAGTTGTTATAATGGCACTTGTTCTTTCCGAGGTTGGTGCCTGAGGAGCCATCCAATGTGAAGATCACAAATTTACATCCCTTACTCATTTTTAGTATTCCTCTATACGAGAGTATCGTATAGTGATTTACATTTCATCCATAGATATCAGAAAATTAGACAGAACTATGCTTATCATCTTTATTCATTTATTCATAAATTTTTCATGTTCTTGAAGAAATATTTTGCTTTTATTCCATTGCTTTATTCCCTCTCTTTACTTAAATAAACAACACATAACATAAAGAGAAAATGTGCCAAACATCTAGAGGGTGACACACTGTTTTTTGTTTCAGCTTTGTGTTACACCCCAAATTCCCACCAGATATTAGGAGTGAATTATACAATTCCTGAAAGTGTTCAAAAATCTAAAAATATTGTCAGAGCTTTCACTGTAAGTTGAGCAGAAGCAGGAAGGCTTTTCTCAAAGATAAACAGAATGTCGCCTGTTTCTAATATGTCAAACACAGTGACTACTGCCTAACTGGCCTACCTCCAAAGGAATAGGACCCTACTCCTACAATGAAAAGATGAGTAAGGATAAATCACACAGCTAATGATGCTCAGATAAAAGGTAGGAATATTGAAAGTGGACACCAACCAAGAAGCGACAGAGAAATACAACAGTTTTTATCAGTTATTTATAATATATGCTTATATATGCTTACCTAAAAAGTCACTAGGGCATAAATGATTAAGTTAATTATGAAATTATTTGAATCCCACCACTGCCCACAATGACTCTGAAGGGTGGCTACCCTGGATTACAGAGATCACATCCTTAGAAAGTTTAAGAAACTTATCCAAAGCTAAATGATAGTATAAAAAACTGCCAAAATCCAAATCTATGCATCCTGCATCTATGCATCTATGCATCCTATGTCCCTCTATGCATCCTGACATAGTGGTCATGAGTTAGGCTATTTGTCCCAAGGTTAGCAGTGTGAAACCACAAGCCTCTCTAAGGGAGAAAGCGAAAGATTTCTACTCCCATAAAGATTTACAGTCCCAGTCAAGATTATACCCTGTCGGGCACAATCACACCAATGCAAAGCACTAAAAGTGTGCAACAGGGCATGGAGTCCCAGATGGAGTGCCAACCATAAACTTTGGGGCTAGGGTATGGCACCCCATCCGACTTAACCAGGGGTCACTCCGGGAAGTCAACTACAGACCTTGAACTTTATACAGGCTTTTATATTGTTACTATTTTTATTATTCTTTTGCATATATGTATAGCACAATGAGGGGTTTTCTTGCTATTGTTATCATTGTTTTATTTGCTTCAGTTGCTTCATTTTAGGAGGCCTTTTTTGTACACATTTTTACCTCTGCAGATCTATCTAGACAAGATGGGCTGGACAAAGAGTCTGGAGGTGAAAAATGACAGGGCTGATGGGTCCAGGGTAGGGGATATGGAAGAGGGGGACGAGGGAGGAAGGTGGTGATGTTGACCAGCCCAGGAAAAAAGGAACAAAAATTGATACAAAATCAGTGACAAGATGGGTATGAGAAGGCCAAGAGGGATTGATTAAGACTAATGTAACAGAGAGAAAATACTGAAACCCAAATGGAGATTGAGCATGATAGTGGGACAAGAGGGAAGCAAATGGAAATAGAGGAAGGAACTGGGGGATAATGGGCATTTATAGAGATTCCAATACAGGTATGTACATAGGGGCATATATTTATAAGTGATGATGGAGAAACAGATTAACGTGCATACTTATAGGGTTAGTAGTAGGACAAAAGATGGGCATTGGACCTCCACTCAAGTGCTTCCTCGGTGCAAGAACACTTTGTTCTATTAAATTGGCATTCCAAGATGCTCACCTTTCCAACATGATCACTGAAGACAAATGTGTGCATAAGCAAAGGTGGTGAAGAAAGCTGATGGTACCCAGCTATCAAAAGATGGAGCATCTGGGGCCTTAAAGACTTGAAAGTAAACAAGCAACCATCTAGCTCAGAAGCAGCAAAGCCCACATGGAAGAAGCACACCAGCTTGCGGGATCACGAGGTGTCAGAGGGATTAGATATCAGGTTTCAAGAACTAAAAAGCATAACATCATATGCTCACTTTCCTGATATGATCGCCGAGGACAAAAGTGTGCATAAGCTAATATGGTGAAGAAAACTGATGGTGCCCGGCGACCAAAAGATATAGCATCTGGGATCTTAAAGGCTTGAGTGAACAAGCAGCCATTCAGCTCAGAAGCAATAAAGCTCACACGGAAGAAGCACACCAGCCTGTGTGACCATGAGGTAGTGAAAGGATCCGGTGTCAGGCATCAAAGAGCTAAAATGATATTATTATTAATGAGAGGGAGTACAGATTGGGGACCCAAAGCCCATCAATAGGTGAGGTGACATCCTTTTGCAGAGGGGTTACAAGGAGGAGATGAGTCAGTTAAGATACAGGGTAGTAGCTATGAAATATGCAACCTTACTCTAGTTCCCATGCTACCTCCCACCCACTATCATGACCCAAATTTTACCATATAAATCCAGCTAGATCAGGAGATGTACAGTGAAGTTGGAAATACGGGAAACTTAGGATAGATGATCCATCAAGACTAGTAATAGGAGTGGTAATACCAGGAGGGTGGAGGGATGGTGGAATAGAAAGGGAGAACCAACTTCAGGGATCTACACATAGTCTCCTTTCTGGGACATGGAAAACAGGGAAGTGAGTGTTGGGGCACATTGGACAGTGTACAGTATGAAAATAATAACAATATGGAAATACTAAGTGTTCAAGGGGGAGGGGGGAGGAAGGGTAATACAGGGAGCTGATACTGGGGGCCTGGATGGAGGGAGGATGTTTTGAGAGTGATGATAGCAATAAGTGTGTAAATGTGGCCTGCATATAATTGATGTTTGTATGGATTGTGATGGGAGTCGTATGAGCCCCCAATAAAATGTTTCATTAAAAAAAAGGAGGGAGGGAAGAGGAGGGAGAAGGAGAAGGGCTCAAGTGGAAAATATTTCTAAATGAATATGGTAATATGTGTACAAGTATGCTTGATACAAATAATGTTTGAATGTTATAAGAGCTCAAAGAGTCCCCAATAAAATAATTGGGCAAAAAAAAAGATTTACAGTCTCAGAAATCCACTATTCTTTGGGTCAGAATCAACTCCAAGGCGGTGAGTTTGGTCTGGAAAGGCATTGATACTTTGTAGGTTGGGCAGAGTACAGAGGAAGCCCTTTGTTTATTCACGAGTAGAATAAAAGCACACACTTTGAAACTCAAAGTACCTAGCCTATGCAAAAGGACACTTTTAACTCTAGGAGTTATGTGTGCTTTTAGATCCCGTTGGGCAGGTTCTAAGTCTATGTGCAGCGGAAGGAAACACTTCCTGGCCCTGTGCTTTCCTCACTTTGTCCTCCGGTGTGTTTACAAAAGATAAAGAGTACAAGTAAGACTGCACACAGCAAGAAATACACATGACCGAAAGGACAGAAAGGGTGAGATTATACTTCGGTTTCATGGGTAAACTGGGTGAGCAACCTGCCATTAAAAAAAAATCAAACAAGCTTGACAAAACTTACATAGGACTCAAGAGGAGATTATGCTCGATGTTATATTCCTTCTTGGACACTTTTGCCTACTTTCTATCAGCCCTTCATGACCCAGGCTACATGCTAGAGGCAAGTATAGACACTGTACTTTTTTTTGGGGGGGGGGCATCACTGCTATAGACACTGTACTTTTAAGACACAAACATCCTTCATAAGCCACACTAGAGGATTTGGTGTGGAAACCCCAAAAACAAACTGCACTTTGCCTTAAACTCACTTGTAACAGATTTAAGGAGCTGACATACTCCCATGGACGTAAGGTGGAACAGCCCAGCCTGAGAAGAAGCAGATGATGGCTATCCTGTAGCTATAGAATTGGTGGTTATTGAAGTAGGTTCAGATCTCCTGCTGTAAGGGTGCCTAATGAGTGGTGGCTCGGGCCTACCATATATTTACTATTTCAATGCAATTTTTCCTTTTATGTGACATATATTAGTATGGCAGTAATGATTCTGACTTTGCCAATGAGTATTATTGAAAGCTTTGCCTTATTGATGAGCCCCTTTGTTTATAGAAATAGTGTCCAGTTACTGAAACATTTAATCTGTACAAGTCAAAAATCATGTACTATGGTATAAAGTCAGTCCATGCATGTATAATTTCCTTTTCTCAACAGTGTTTTAAAGTATATATTATTGTCTAAATTAATGATGCTATCAATAGAATTACTTTATGTGCCATGGGTATGATTTATAATGTTCTCTATCATAAAATGATAATATTAATGAACAAGGGGCATATATAAGCCATAGATATATGAATGGAGTTGTAGACCACACTTGCTTGTACCTTAATCTAAGAACAATTATTTCTTGTGACATGGTCCTATTCAATACTTACCCTCAAGAGGAGATCACTGAAAATACTATAGCAAACCATGTTGACGAAATTATATGGTGCCTGTCCATTAGAAAGAATAGCATCTGAATTGCTTCTCAGCCTTTTGGCTAAGATCAAGTGAAGAATAGTATCTGGAGTTTAAAGACTTGTCTTCAAACAAGCAGCCATTCAAGTGAGATGTTAACTAAATCCACATGCGAGAAGCACACCAGTTTGTGTAATCCAAGGATTTTAAATCTAGATCCAAAGGAAGCTCAGAGCTTAAATTCTGAATGCCTGGTTTGCAGAAAGCTTGGAAGACAGTGGAAGCCCAAAATTCATTGCAGAATCTGCACATGGAGTAAGTCTGCACTGAATTCCCTTTGACCATGTGAATATCCTAGCTATCAGACAGAAAGCATTGTAAAGTCCATTATGATAGATTTGGGTAGGTTCCCATTTTATCTGTCTTTAGACCCATTTTTAAGTTGTTTCAGCTATTACTACTTCCGGACTTTTTAAAGGATTTTTCTGTTGCTTCATTTTGTCATTGTCTGTTTCTTGTTTTTATTTTTTGTATATGTTTTCTATATGAAATCCAGGAGAGATAAAGCTATAGAGGCAGTAGCTGGACTAATAATCACATAGGGGCATGCTGGAGAAGTTGAGGGGAGATGGAGAACTAACAACCAAAAGGATGAGAAAGAAGGAAACGTTCTGAAATCGATTGTGGTGATGATTGCACAACCTTTCTTAATATGAGGAACATGTAAGTTATATGAAATGTGAATTCTATTGCAATAAAACTTTTTAAAAAATAGATATGAGAGTTATTAACACAATGAGAGATATAAATCAGAAGTTAAACATGTATTCAGAAGTTAAACATGTATTTTTTATGGCTGGTTGACAAATATATGTCTGGCAGGATCATCAGTGACTAATAAGAATGAAATTGCAACAAGCTATAAGTTGTAGCTCATCATTTCCTCCTAGGGATATCTCTTTAGATCCCTTAATGGCAATTCATATTTCCCCAGAAGGACCTGGCACCAGCTCAGAATGATGAACTTCATAACTCCAGCATAGTGAGGAACATCACAGTGGAGAACTGAGACCTTACAGATAACAAAGATAGGTGCAAGGACACTCAGAATTTTTCAGTCAACTACCACATCACAGTTTGGATTGGAGTAGATTTAGAATCAAGACCCTTTAATCCAAAATTCTATAGAATATATAAATCCAATAGTCCCTAGTCTCATACCCAACCTTATTTTTCTGCCAACCTTAAAGGAAAGATGAGATTAAGAACATGCTAAAATCCACCCAGTTAGCTCAAGATAAACTGATGATTCTAGTCTTGTAAGTCTTATTTTTGTTCCTGAGTTCCATAAATCATGGTCCCCTATACTATTTCTTCCAGTCTGATTTGCAGAAGGGACAAGCATGAAAAGGTTTATTAACTTACCCAACCAGGTTGCAAACAACCATAATATCCTTTGACTTCGTACAATGCATCAGTTTGTCTAAACCTGTTTTGTTATTTGAAAAAAAATCTGTTGTAATAAGACTAGTATTTACTGAGCGCTTAATGTACATAAGGAAATATTGAGCATTTTACAGACATTGTACTCACAATTCCATAGATAGGTTTTAAATTTATTTTTTTCATAGAAAAAGATATGATGGTTCTAAGAAATGAAGGTACTCACAAGAGAAGGCAGACCAACTTCCATGGTGCTCACCTTCCTGCACAATTGCTGAAGAAAAAATGGGTACATAAGCAAATGTGGTAAAGAAAGCTGATGGTGCCCAGCTATCAAAAGAGAGAGCATCTGGGGTCTTAAAGACTTGAAGATAAATATGGAGCCATCTAGCTGAGAAGCAACAAAGTCCACATGAAAGAAACACACCAGCCTGTGTGATCACGAGGTGTCGATGGGATCAAGTATCAGGCATCAAAGGACAAAAAATCATTTCATTGTGAAGGAAGAGAAGTGCAGATTGGGAACCCAAAATCCATCTGTAGGCAACTGGACATCCCCTTACAAAAGGGTGACAGGGAGGAGACAAGTCAGTCAGGGCACAGAGTAGCAACCATGAAACATACAACTTTCCTCCGGTTCTTTAATGTTTCCTTCCTCCCACTATCATGATGCTAACTCTACCTTGCAAATCCGGCTAGATCAGAGGATGTACACTGATACAGATGGGAACTGGAAACACAGGGAATCCCCTCAGGACCAGTGGTGAGAGTGGCGATCCCAGCAGGGTGGAGGGAAGGTGGAGTAGAAAGAGGGAACCGATCACAAGGATCTACATATACTCATTGCCTGGGGGATGGACAACAGAAAAGTGGGTGAAGGGAGACATCAGACAGTGTAAGACAAGACAAAATAATAATAATAATTTATAAATCATCAAGGATTCATGAGGAAAAGGGGGAAAGAGGGAAGGGAAAATGAGGAGCTGATATCAAGGGCTCAAGTACAAAGAAAATGTGTTGAGAGTGATGATGGCAACAAATGTGCTTGATACGATGGATGGATGGATGGATGGATGGATTGTGATGAGTTGTATGAGGCCCCAATAAAATGATTTTTTTTAAAAGAGGAGGCAAGCTAGGAAGTTGGACCCTAATTGGGCCAGACATAGGCTTTATCCTTCTGGAGGCACCAGGAGGTCATGGAGGTGGAGGTGAGGGGGTGGGGGAAGAGCACAGTCTCTGGATGTGGAAGGTCAGCCTTAAATGTCATGCAAGGGCACGCAAGTGTTACACCACTTCGCAGCTCTGCAAATGTGAGTAGGTTATGAGTCTTCTCTAAGTCTGAGCCTTCTGTTTTACACAAGGAGAACAAAAGGAGTAATTGCCCTATAAAGTCATTAAGAACTAAATGGGTCAATTCACAATATATTTGAATCTGCAAAGAGTCTTACAAAAAGTGTCCATCAAATGAGCATCTGATAGGTGTTGCCAATTATTATTTTTGTCCAAATTATGTCTCTGTATCACCAGAGATTACCAATTACTAGTTGTCTTTGAATTCATTGCAGGGCACCACAAACCCATGCTTATCAGAGTAGAACCGTGCTCCATCAACTTTTCCATGGCTGATTTTTTGAAGTCGATTTCCAGGACTGTCTGTCAAGAGACTCCTGGGCAAACTTGAAATTTAACTTCTCATGTTAGCAGCCAAATGCATGAACTATTTGCACCACCCAGATCTACTATATCTACTATAAGGAAAATAAGAACTTTTAATATTCTTCTATATGCCATAGGGCAAGAAGACTGGGAGATTTAGATTCCTGCTGCTCTAACATATGTTCACGGCTCAGACAATAGATGGACATTACTTGGGAATCTGGACTTCATTGACCAAAACTGCCTGCAGAGCTTGATTCCAGTGGTTAAATGTAGAGAGGCAGCTTGGGCTGACATCCAGAAAGAATTTGCCTGCAGCGATATTCCCTCTAGGCCTCAATTATCCCCATGCTAGTGTCCACAGACCAGGTCTACCTTCCCAGAGAATCCCACTATGGAGGCCTCTGGTCTCTAAAGACATCTTCCCCTGCAAAGCCACTTAATTACATAATCACCAACCTGGTAAGACCCAGTCCAAGGTTGAAAGAAATCCAGAAGCAGGCACAGACTTCAGCCTTCGAAAGAGATATGCCTTATTCCAGAGAGAATGAAGTTTTTTTTTTTCTAATGCTGCCCATTTTCATTAGCCTGTTAGTAGCCACACTAGGTCTTGGGAGAAAAATAAACCTCTGCAGAAATAGTTGCGACTTGTCTTAGTTTGTGATTTGATGTAATTCTTGGTTGCTGGTAACTTCTATGAGAGCCCATGGCAAGCATAGGCCTTCTTGGACGTTGTGTGACCTCATATTCTCAGCTCATGGCATGTTATCTCTACTTTCTGGTTTCTTGCGACCAAGTCTGAGGAAGAGACAGTGAGAGAACAGTGTGGGGCAGAGTCTGTTCTCGGACTTCACAAGGAGGAAAGAACAACATCAACATCAAAGGCAACATCAACTCAAGGTCAACCCTTATGAGGAGAAGCCAGACACGCCTCCACCCTCCACCTTCTTACCAAGTCTAAAACCAGTGTCACTTCCATGGCATTCTCTGCTTCCCTACTGGGTTCAATACTTCTTGGCGATGAACACACAGAACGAAAAGTTATACTTGAGATTATGGTATTTATTAGGGAAAGTAAAAGATTAAAATGTAGGATCAGAGGTGCTCATTAGGTAGTTCTTCTGGTCAGGAGCACCTCTTCTTAGCTGAGCTGCAGGTGTGCCTCTTTCTGGACCTTAGACATTCCTCTCTGCACACCTTTATTCTGTGCCCTGCTCAGAGCTTCTTCAGCACAACTGACAGACAAATGCCCAAAGGACACCCCACTCTGGCATAAGCCTGAGCCCAAAGGTGCTTGACTCTACTGGTGGAACCTAGCTCTCCCAATGCAATGCCTGAAGGCACCTCGCTTTACAAGACAGCCAACTGCCCAAAGGGGACTCAGCTTCACTTGCTCGGTAAGCCAAAGGCCCGATGAGTGTTCTGTCTCATGGTCTTTGGGCTGCTGCTGCCAGCACTGCTCCTTTTCTCCTCCTCTGGACTGACCGCTCTGTCTTCTGCATTGAAAAGTACAGGGATGTCAGGGTCCAAAAGACACACTGTTACTAACGCTTCTCTCTTGATATCAGAGCTCCTCCCTCCTGTTTCCGCCATGGTTCAAACAAAGATGACAAAACCGACCAATGACTGTGTTAGAGCCCCACACACCTGAGTGCATGGCCACACCCAATCACTTGGTGGGATTTATAAAGATGATGTCTAGCAGGGCTGCCGCTTGTAGCACATGACTTGCAAAGGAAGGAAGCAGAGGAAAATGCAAACATTTTGTTCACTATAAAATGCAGATGTGTGTTAACAGGAGTATCAAATATGATACTTTTAACGAGTGATAATTTCATTTTCTACACAAGATCATTTGTATATTTGGGGCTTTTTCTATAGCTCATACTTAAGAATCACCTGTAATTTTTAGCCAAATGGCCAGAAATGATTTGGTATGAATTATTTACTCCTTCCCTGAATCTGGTTTTTCAGATTAGGAAAAAATCAGATAACAGCTAGTGGGGCTCTGAGACTATATATTTTTTAAACTATAGGTTTTTATAATTCAAAAGAAAAATTTTTAACTTTAACTCATTTTTAACTTTAACTCATACCCTCATACTTAAACTAACTTTTCTATAACCTGGGGAAATTGAATCCTTTTTGTTTCAATAGTTACATAATTACCAATGAGATGCTTGCCAAGTAAATAAATTCTTCTAATTGTAAAATAGGGGCTGAGCCCCGGTGGCGTAAGTGGTTGAGTGCGGAACTGCAGCCTGCGACCTTTGCGGTTCAAATCCAGCGGCGGCTGGGTAGCACCCACAACCACCAGAGGCAGTGATGCCCACAAAAAAAAAAAAAAAATGAAAGAAAGAAAGAAAGAAAAAGAAAAATAGATGGCAAATTCTGACACTACAAAATAGTTTTTAAATAGCCAAGAAGAAGAGCCATCGAGTGTTTGCAACTGATTGGTGCAACCTCTAAAAATAGAAAACCTGATTTTTCAAGCATGTCTGTTGCTATTATTTCATCATTCCAGCAAACCAGCAGTGAAGGTCCCTGAGCTTTCTCTGGGGTGGAAGGGTCTCCCAAGACTTCAACCCAGTTCCCGGAGGTGCCACATCTGAGCGGCATTTTTAAAACTCCTGAGCTTGCTGCATACAGACAAGCAGGGCCTGAAGGGAGGGAGGGAGGGAGCCTACCGATGACCCTGCTTCTTCCTAAGCCCTTTCCCTGACCCCTTCTTGTTTCATTGGAAACCCCGGTGGTGGTGGTGGTGTGATGGTTACATGGTGGATTATAATCTACAAGGTCAGCGGTTTGAAACCACCAGCTGCCCAAGGGAGAAAGAGGGGGCTTTTTGCTTCTCTAAAGAGTTCTGTCTTCTCACAAACCCCCGGGAGCAGCTCTACCCTGTTCTACAGGGCACTATGTATCAGCATCGCTTGGATGGCGGTGAGTTTAGTTCTCTTGTTTAGTTGCATCTCGTTTTTGTGCTCTTGCCCTTTCTACCTTGTTTTTTTGTTTGTCTGTTTGGGTTGTTTGGTAGATTCCACTCAGAATCTCAGATTAAGATTCTCTTCTTCTACACGATGGCCTGAAATTTAGCAGCATCTCTGCAATAGCTGGGTGTTTCTAAACCCACCTTGGAAGTGCTTACCAGATAGAGAAAGGCAAAAATATTAAGCATTTTGCAGTACTGTCCCTCAAATAACCACAGGAAGCTGCCAGCTTCCCACACCCTCCCTACTGGCATCAGAGAATCTCAGAAGAAGATTCCCAAATCTCAAAATTCAGAAGGAGAATTTACCATGGTAACAACTGGTCTAAGTGAGTGCAAATCCTACTTTCTTGGGGTTCAACTTTCCCACTCTAGCCTTTTGGACCATGTAAGATCTGAAAGGCAACCTCAAGGCTGTTAACATGGCCAAAGGACTTCTTGGGGAGGGCTTTATTCCAGGCCACCAAGGCAGGGCAGTTCACATACAGGTCTGTGATATAAAAGCTTAAGATTGGTGATTTTTCGCTGAATGTGCTGGGAGCCATTCTTGAGATGTTGTCAAATTTCCAGCTAGTTGAGTGTACAAACTGTTACTAGAGTGTCTTAAGAGATTATTCAAAGGGAAGGGGATGACACTTATGTAAAGTGGATGCTTTGGGTTTAATCGTATCCTCTCTCTCTATATATATATAATATATATTCAATATATAACATACAGCCAATATATTATATATACTCAATATTATATGTGTGTATGTATATGTGTGTGCATGTGTATATGTGTATATATATATATATATATATATAGAGAGAGAGAGAGAGAGAGAGAGAGTAAACCTTAACTCTTATTGTGACTATATTCCCATTTGGGAATGGGCTTTCTTTGTTATGTTAAGAAGACAAGCTTAGTGTCTGTGGTGGTCATGTGCTTATGTAAATTTCATGATTGAGATGTAAGTGTGGAGTCTAGCCTGTTAATCTGGAGATAGCCATTGAGTAGCCAATGAGGCCTCCTGGTGGGCATGGCCCTCTCCTGAGACTTCTGGGAAATCTCACGATATTTCCCTCATGGAGATGAGAAGCTATCTCCCCAGTTGTTGGGAGTGTCTCAGAGACAATGAACTACAGACAAGACAAGATGGCAGCGTCCGAAGAGTTGAAGGAGCCAGAGGAGAAGTCACAAGGCCTTACCTTGATGGAGCCAGACCTCTGAAGCTGGTGAAGCCATGTGGAGAGCCCTGGCAGCGCTGAGTTACTTCTACCACCACTGGATGCTGTTGATGGACCCTGAGCCCTAGAAGCGAGGAGGCCTGGGGAGGCCCCTGCTGGTGCCGGGACTCTGCACCCACTGGCCTGTGACTTCATGAGTTGGAAGAAGACGTTATAGACTGTATCGGGCATATGGGCTAATATCGGACTTATGACTTTGAACTGGACCAGGTTGGGAGGTTTTCCTTAATGTCCTATTCCTCTTGTATTTAAATCATGCCCTTACATCCATATGCGCGTCTATGAATTTGTTCCTCTAGTCTACCCAGACTAACACAGTGTCTTAGTGTCGGGCGGTTCTTACATCCCTCTGTTTGGAGACAGAGAGGAGTATAAAGAAGCATGGGAAGAAACAGAGAGGGGTGAGCAAAGGTGGGAAGTCACATGAAGATCATCCAGGAACAGGTCCTTCTCCTAAATTGGGATTCTAGCCTCCCAAAGAAAATAATATCTGCTTGTTAAAATGATCCATATGTGCTACGTCTGTTACAGAAGCACCAGATATGTCAGACTCAACAGCCTAGACCCACTGCCATCCCAAACATGTCAGAGGCCCAGGAAGACTAAGGCCCTCCACAAATTTCACCTCTGTAAATCCTAGTGGGAGTAGACAGCCTCGTGTTTCTCCAGAGAGGCAGCTGATGGATTCAAACTGCCAACCTCACTGTTAGCCGTCCACTGTGTAGCCCACTACCCCTCCAGGACTGCTAGATAACTAAGATGGGGGGTTAATTTGTTCTGCATGAAATGTCAAAGGTGCTGTGTTACATCATGCTGAACTCTGACCTTTGGGTTTCCAAAGCCAGGTCTAGTTCTGCTCCAATACAAGGGCAAAGAAGGGAGTTGTGTGATAACTGGAGACTTCTGCAATATTTTTGTAGGTAAAACTGTTTTGCTTGGTAGCTAGTGTGGTTGCAATCAATATTGACTTATTTAGCATATTATTGATTCTCAAATATGAATGCAGAAAAATAGTTTTAGCACGAGAAAGGGTTTGATGAACTCAAGAGTAGTGAGATCAACAGCCCAAGTGCCTATTTGCTTGTCCCCCATCTGATCAAAAGTCATCTGCAATGTGTATCAGCAATGGCTAACAGATCAAAGATTTAACTACTAAAATCTCTTTTTCCCAAAAGAGATATTTTTGTTAGCTTATTTGGAAATAGCAAAGCAAAAATACAAATGAGAATGCTTATCACTGTTGTTATGATCACTATTATTAAAAAATTTAAATATCCCAGTGGGGACACCATGTGCCACAGAACAAGACTGGCCCATCCTGCATCAACCCTAAGTGCACCCAGGTTGGTGAAGAATCAAGGGCAAGTGTCCCCTTGTAAAATGACTTACCAGTGTTAGTCGGGGCACATATACTATCAAAGAGTGGAAACCGGCACTGCATAGTATGTGAATAAATCACAGAAGACACTTTACACAAAGCATCTTCCAAAACACGCCACCTGCTGATAAAGCCCACACCTCATAAGCATTCCCAGCAGAGCAGAGGGGGGAAAAAAGGAAAATCAACAGCTCCTGCATGATAAATTGGTCAAATTTAGAGAAGTCAAAGCAGGCAGAGTTTTCTTTACAGCCAAATGTAAAGGTTACCCACCCCAGCTCACCAACTACCTTTCTCCCGGTAGTAGATTCCAGAACAGGGGTTGCATTTGTGTGCAAAAACAAATACAAGGGAAAGCTATTACCCAAGGTCCATTGGTTATCTAATAAACATTTTAATTGAATGACACTGCTACACCTGACACTATCACATCAAGCCTGTTCAAAAGGAAAAGTTTGGCTGCGTGTAATTTAGAAAGTTTTCCCACTCTCTCTGAGAATCAAATAGCGTGGATTAAGAGGGAAGACAAATTGAGAGAACACATGTGTCATAGTCTGTGTGATCTCAGCCCATCAGTGTGCTACCAGCACAGAGTACAGCCGTCTCCCTCAAGCATCGAGAGCTACAGAGCTTCCCAGGACCGGAAAGCCTCATCTTTTCCCCATGGAGCATCTGGTGGGTTCAAACAGCTGAGCCTGAGGGGAGCAGTCCAGTCTGTAAGTCACCATCCCGGCAAAACAGCAAAGCTCCTTGCCCAGTTCAGGCCATCAGTGCTGCTTGCCGACAATGCTCAAGTCTGACCCAGGGTTTCAGGGAAAGAACCAAGGCATGGACTCGCTTTCAATGGTGCACAAGCATGGCATCATTAATCGAGCTTGGATTGTAACATTGTATTCTTATGAGGTGACAAATTAGCCATACTGCTACCTCACAGATCACAAAACTAAAATATATTCAACTCTGTGGGGTAAATACACCCAAGGGCAAATCTAAACATACTGACATTTTTAGTACTAATTGAAACTGATTGATTTACGTATTCCACGTTTCTAGCTCCCCAAAATGAGGTATTTAATGCTTTATTTTTAAACACAATTAAAAAATAATATATAAATATATACATACTGCAAATGTAGTACAGATAACAAATTCATTTAAGCCCATTTATGCACATTAGTAACACACCATGTGGCAGAAAGACGAGGACTACAAGAAGACCCCTTGGCGATTTATTTTATATTAAATCCCTAATGGCCTCTTCTTATCTTTGCAAAAATATGCACGAAAGTCCAGACTATGCAGCCATTGAAATGAATGGTTATTTATTTGCTAAACGAGAACCCTATGTTTAATGTTCCTTAGACATAAGGTAGTCTGGTGAAGTCGCATTCCTACAGTTCCATACATCATTTATTTCACATACCCTAACTTCTCACAACAGGCAGCAGAGAAATGTCTCTGAACAGCATTGGAAGTTGCTTAGAATTTTGTTTCCCATTCCACTGCTGGAAGATGAAATGCTAACATGTTTACTTGCTTCTGTCACAACAAAAACAAATCCATGTACCATCTTAGTGGCCAACACATATACAAATGTAAAATGGGAGGAAAGTTTGTAAATACCAGAAACTAAAATTTTAAAAGAGTTGCTGAAATCAAAAAGTACAAACTTTCAAATAAATCTTAAATACTATGAGAAAGCATCATAGAGTTTTAATTAACTTGAAATAAATAAATGTACTAATAATCGGAAAGTTCTAGCAATATGCTCTTTCAAAGAAGACAGCTTTCTTCTTTTTTTTCTGTCCAGTTTAAATTTTCTCCCTCCCTTGATTGTGTGCATGTCATGTTTCATATCTTGGTGGGGCTCACACACATGCCCATAAAGTGTGACGCAGCTTCAAGGTTCTTTACTTTGGGGTCCTGCAGTGAAAAGATACTGTAGGTGAGTCAGCACACTCACAATTCACGCAGAATGCTCCTTCCCTCACTTCTTTCTCCATTCAAGTCCCTACAGATTCTGTACCAATAAAATAAAAAATATTGTGAAGGAAAAAAGTGTACCAACTATTTATGGCAGCGGAGAAGGGACAGGGCCATCTTTCTTCTCTTGGAGTACCAGTTGGTGCTCATGTCTCTCCACAGACTGCATACAGATGACGTCCAGGAAAGAGTCCTGGGGGGTGCGCATGGTTCACGTGTTCGATGACTTACTGCAAGGGAAGCCGTTCAAGCCCACCCTCAGAGCAGCACTTCTCCTCAGACACAAAGGAGGTTGCAATTAGTAGGAACTGACTCAACAGAAACTGGTCAGAACAAGCATTTTTAGGATCATGATTTGGACCTGATTTTTCAAAAATCATTTTATTGGGAGCTCATGCAGCTCTTATCACGACCAATAATCCATCCATCCATCCATCCATCCATCCATCCATCCATCCATCCATCCAATGTGTCCAGCACATTTGCACATTTGTTGCCATCATCATTCTCAAAACATTTTCTTTCTACTTGACCCCTTGATATCAGCTAAGTTCCCCCCTCCCCCACACTCCCTCCCTCATGAACCCTTGATAATTTTTTTCATGTCTTACACTGACCAATGTTGACCTTCTCTGTTGTCTGTTCCCCAGGAGGGGGTTATATGTAGATCATGATCGGTTCCCCCTGTATCCTCCCACCTTTCCCTACCTCTCCTGGTATTGCTATTCTTCTTATTGGTCCTGAAGGGGTGAGCTGTCTTGGATTCCCTGTGTTTTAGTCTCTTCTCTGTACCAGTGCACATGCTGGATTTGTAAGGTAAAATTGGAGTCATGATAGGGAGTGGAGGAGCATTAAAGAGCTAAAGGAAAGTTACATTTTTTTTATCGGTGCTATACTGTACCCTGACTGGTTCGTCTCTTCCTTGTAACCCTTCCCTAAGGGGATGTGTGGCCCTAGTCTTTGCTCTACTTTGCAGAAATTCAGGTAAACTCCAGGAAGCATCTGGGTACTCTTTAGTAACTTCGTTGCTCAGATTTTTTTTTATTCCATAAGTTATAGAAGTCTCAAGTTAGTACATAAAAAGCGCAAGTCCATGCCATAGTCAACCTGTAATTTTTATAGAGTTGATCTATTTCCTGTTCCCTTAGCAAGGCCTGTTACAAGTGTGTGTGTGTGTGTGTGGGTGGGGGGGGGAGACTCCTGTTCATCCTTTCCCACCTATCCCTTCTACTCCTCACTGTTAGCAACAGTTTCTAATGCCTCCTGGGTCAGGCCACAAGTGAAATGATGAGATGAAGAAGAAAAGGAGAATTAGTACTAGACTGTTAGGCTCTCTGCTCTTCAAGGGGTTTTGTTGATATCGTATCTGCCATTGCAGGCACCCTGCCTCACAGTGTTCCAAGGCACAATGGAATAACACTCTGCCCAGACCTCATGGATGTGCTGGATGTGCTCCTTAGAGTTTTCGTGGTCTGATTTTCAAAAGTAGATGTTCTTTCTCTTTCTAGTACATCTTGATCTGCAAGCTCCACTGACATCTGTGCAGCATCAGGCAAACACACATGCCTCTGCTGTGGATGCAGGATGGTACCTTATGCAGTGCATTAGGTGAGATTCAAGCCCACGTCTCTCACGTGGAAGGCCAGAATGCTGCCCTAGAACCCTCACTGCTCCTCCCTCACCAGTGTTGGCACTGAACTGCCCTCCACTGCGCTGTTGCCAGGCCTGTTGGAGCCTGCCAGCATCTACCTACTTTGGGCTGCATGTCTGTCCTTGCTTTCCTGACATCTAGGAAGTTGGCCTGGCCTCAACCTTCTCTCAGCTGAGATCTAGAATTTTGTTTTCACTTCCAGTGCTTCCTTTTGAACAGGAGCTATGAAAAATTCTCACACATGGCCCACATCTGACCCTGCTGCCAGTGTTTTTTTGCACCAAGATTTCTCTGGGTGGAAATTGCGCACTGCAGCCACCTGCTCTAAGTCCATGGGCAGCACAGCCCATCAGCACTTCTCTCGAGTTTCGCTTGCCCAAGGAGCAGTGAAGCACATGCTTGCTTAATATTGGCCCCTACCCCAACCTGAAAGGGACTTATATGAATTTCAACGAAGAGTCCTTGGAAAACCCTTTGCACAGGCTAGAAGTGGGGAGTGGAATATTCCCCCACTCCTAGTGCAGGACCTCTGATGTCGCCTTGGGGAATGCTTAGCTGATAACCAGAACCCGAAGGCTGGTGGTTCAAATGCACTAGATGCCCAGTGGAAGAAGAGATGGCCGCCAGGGGGCTGTGAGCGGCTAAACCCACTGCCATCGAGTGGATTCCAGCTCCCGGCGGCCCTAAGAGCGGAACTGCCCCTGTGGGTTTCAGAAAGGACCCATCTCTCAGGAGGAGAAGGCCTCATCTTGCTCCCTCAGAGCAGTCGGTGGCTTCTAACTGATGTCCTTGCAGTTGCTAATGGAGCTCCTTTTGCGTTCCTCTGGCCAGGAGGAGAAGGGAGGAAAAACACACCAATGGCATAGCTCTTACAGGCTCGCCATGAGCTGAAACCCGCTTAACAGCATCAGATGCTCACAGCACAACCCCCAATTATTCAAACTTTATCTTCATTTCTACTTTGAAGTCCGATCTGTTTCCCCCCCTCGAAGATGGAGAGAGGCTTAAAAGCAGTGTGGATAGATTCTATCAACTTCTTTTGAGAATTTTGAGTCATGAGTTCATCCGTCTCAGTGGGTTCATCTGGGCATTATTTTGAAGCCCCAGTGGAGCCCTGGGATTGAGCATCTCTCTGTGGCCTGTCTTTCCCCGGAGCCCCCAGAGCCAGCCTCTCCCCCTGGCTCTCTTCCGCAGTGCAATGACTTTGTAGGCCACGTCACAGGCTGTCGTGGTCTCTGTTGACATCAGCCAAGAGGCATGTGTGTTGGGATGGAGGAAGACAAGTGAGGGTGGAGTGCTTGCTCCTCCATTTCTTGTGGGTTGGCTCACCTTCAGCGGGCTATTTCTGGATCTCAGTGTGGCTTTCTGTTTCCAGCCTTCTCCTTCAAGGTTCTAGTCATTGTTTCCTTTCCCATTTAGGTGAACATGACATCATGCCAGAGCAGGGTATATCCAAGTGGTGCTTTAAGGGAGGAGATTGGACAGAAGGGGAGGACAACATGTAAAGGTGCATCTACAAGCCAAGGAATGCCAAGGATTGCCAGGAGCCCTCTGAAGCTAGGAGATAAACATAGCTGTTTCTCTCTCTGAGTGCTGAAAAGAAAATAATATGGTCAGTAGCCTGGAGGCTACTCCAAACCTGCAGAACAATTACATTACTGTTCTTTATGTTCTGTGTGTTTGCTTGTTTGTTGTGATTTATGGAGATTTACTTAAATTATTCAGATTTAAATCTTATTTCATTCCATTGTCTGCAAAACAAAAGATTCATGGTTTAGTCACACATCCAGATTTCACCTTAAAGGCTGGTGTACACAGAACCTTAGATCGCATGATCATCAAGTAATCAGTGAGAATGTTCAAGTTGGGGGTGGGTCATCATGAACACATTTCTTCTTTTTAAAGCCACACACACAGTGGTATTTTGTTACAGAAACCTTAAGAAACTAAGACATTTGTTTACTCAAAATTAACAGACAAAATTCATTCCAATCTTTGAGAGGTCACATTGGAATCAGTCCAATACCTTGTTAATAAACTGGACTCACAGTCTCCTTACCATCAATCATCTAAAGGCAAGCGGACTTGTCTCTGTCGCCACCTTCAAACTGCATATCCACCTGCCAAAGATGGACCAACCATGTTTATTATTCTCCCACTTGCACGAGCACAAATCTTCCCATGAGGTTGCCCAGGGATGAATCCAGAATGAACACATCAACTTGGGTAAGACTGTTTCATTGGGATTTTTAACTTGAAGTCCGTATCTATGTTGTCTCTTGCCTTCCACCTTAACAGATTTCTTCTTGTTGCCTGGAAACTTCTTTCACTCCACTCCATTGGATAGCCCAGGATCTCCAATTCCTCCACCCTTTCCCCAACCCCACCCCCGCACCTACATATCTCATTTCCCTAGCCTACTTTCCTCCACAGGTTAGTTTCCACACCATGTCTCAGGAACACTTTCTAGTCTTGCTCCCTGCCTTAAATCAAGCTCTGGGCTTCCATGAAATCCTGTATTGGGCCATTACAGCCAATTAAGAGTTCCAATCACTCAAACCTTTATCAATATTTCGTCCTTATTTTGGACACATTTCAGTAAATGATGACAAAAGGCTGCTATTAGGCCAGTGACTTTGCCCCAACTTTGATGCCCCCAGGACCCTTTGTCTAAGCCAGTCTGGTGAGCTGCAGGTTAAACTGGTGGAAGTATGGACTACAGTGAAGGGTGAGAGCATCATTATCTGGGCTTTGTGGGAAGGAAGGTACAAAGTAACTGCCTCATTTGGGCATGGGGATAGAAGGAAATCAGTCAGTCTTACAGGTGAGAATGAAGAGGTCATCCACAGATATGCCTGGCATGAGCATTCCTGAAAATTGGACACTTATAATTTGTAACGATGTCATGAAAACAGTGCTACTGAAAAATTCAAGGAGGCAAAGTGTTGCCACAAAAACCTAGTGTCGTGAACTGCTCTTTCTAGAAGAACTTTTGAATGTTCACTTGTAAACAATTGTGGCCTCATCTCAAAGGGTGTTCTTTAGAGGCCCATGAGAAAATAAAAACAAAGTGTATGGTTCCCAAAGTTGATTATTGTCTTCTTTTATTGAGAGGATGGAAGAAGACAATCATTCATTACCAAATCCTCGTTCCAACAATTTACCTGTTTTCCTTTTCACCACTAGGAGACACCACTGACCTGTGATGTCCATGCTCATCCAACACCCCCCACCTACACCCATGGCACTCACTCTTGACTAAAGAACCACAAAGTAGAATCCATTCTAGAAAGGAACTGTCCTAAATTATTCCTTTGTTTGAATCTTCTTATTTCTGGAGTTGCCACTGGCAATATTTGGTATAAATGTATTATTTTTTTTCAGTGTGTACTAAAAAAAAGTCCTTGCTACTTAGGGAACCATTTAGTGACATGGATGGAAAGAGGCCTCCTACTCCCACTGCACGTGCCTGCATGCTTTGATAGAGATTTCTTCTGTCACCAGAAAAGGGAACAATTTTTCTCTAATTTCACAGCCTGCTTTTTTTAATGACAAGATGATACAATGTAGTAATTAACTATTAAAATATTGCATCATATTCACAGGCATGTTACAGACAAACTAATTTAAACCAAGGTCGAGACTCCAAATCAACAAAATAACTATGAAGGCAGGAGAGACAGAAAATAAAGGAGAGAAAAGGTAAACAACAGCTGCTATTAAAAGTAACACCAGGCAGCTAAAACTGGTCTGAATACATTCCTAAAAATGTAATTAGCCAAATCTTTCCAGAAATTAAACCATCAAAATGACATTACAGCACACTTAAAAAATGTATTTACAGAGTGAAGGAGCAGTCATCTCAGCATATCAGTATGTCCTGAGGGTTTCCTTCCTCATAAAGAGAGGGATGCTGAAGAGAATTAGATACTGGGCTATGAAGAAAATTGTCACATATATTTTTGTGAAATACTAGTTCCTAATTCCCTCAACAGTGCTCAAGTTGAGAAGACATTCACTCACTAGGCCATTTTCTGCTTTCTTTGTCCTCTTGTGTGAAGATTAAAATGGCTAACACTGGTATCTACCTATTAACTTTCCAAATAAGCAAAAAATACTTTTCTTCAAATCCATTCCAGTACAGGCTGATCCTAGGTGGGACAGAGTTGAACTGAATCCACAGGGTTTCAATGACTGATGTTTCAGCCCTTTCCTTGAAGGGACATTGTGTGGACTTGAACCACAAACCTTCGGTCAGCCTCTGAACAGGTGAACTGAGTGTTCCATCCAGGGCATCAGTGTCATTACAAGAGTTGTGCTGGCATCTACCTGTGCTGTGGAGCACATTTATCAGAACGCTGGAGATGGAAACACAATTTCCTACTTGCCGCCTTGCTCACTTCCTCTTTCTAAAGGATTTCAGTATAACAAGTTTGCAGGCTAGTTAACTCGAAGGTCTACAAATGTACAATTGTTATCTAGAGATGATACAGCAGCATTGTATGAATTTATTATAAGATCATATAGCATATGACCATATGCCCATTTCCTCAAAGGAAATTTTAAACTTAAAGGGGACATCACCAAATAAGGGGGAAAGTTACCAGAAACACCCCACCGAAGTGAAGAGATATCAGCGTTTTGATAGCATATGGAAAAACTTTTAGTTAGTTTCTCTGATTGCAAATATGCATTGTGAAGTGGCAGGAAGGAGAAATGATAATATTCAGACAAGAGGAGAGAGCAGTATTTCTTACCGGGAGCATGTGGACATGCAGAAAAGGGGCATATAGACCTTCGACACAGGAAAAACTACACAAGCCGCTATGGAAAATAAAGATGGGAATTGCAGAAAGAGAAAGACGATGGTGTAGTCCAAAGAATCTTTTTGGAAGGCCCTACGGTAGTACATGATGGTGCAAGTTCAGGAAAGTGGGCAGTAGCACTCCAGGATATAGGAGCATTGCAGGAGAAAGCAGTGCTAGCTGAAGAGCAGAAACATCTTCCAAGAAGAACGTGAGTCTCTGGCAGTGACTCTGAAGGAACCAGGAGCAGCTGTGGTGTTCTGTGTTCAAATAAGAAAGACCTCAAAGACAAATTGCTCAGTGTTGTTCCATACTTTGAACGTAACCCGTTATCTTTAGCCATCGGGTGGTATTATCTACTCTTAACCTGAGTGAAAATTAGTAAATGTCAAAAATACAGCATCATGCAAAGCACATGAAGCCAATTAAGAAAGTTGTGAATCATAAATAAAGGATCTTTTTTTTCTTTTATGGTAGAAAAATACAATTTTTGTATTTTTGTGTCTATGACCACTTCAGCTATGCTATCTCATGAAGAAATCCACTATATGTGATTATCAGCCCCTGTGCTGACACCTAATACATAAATTGTACACCTAAATCCCTGTGTATAACTAAAATAACCCAAGAACCAAACAATTTATAGAAAAAAGTCTTACACTCAAAGGCATTGCCTTGGGTACCCACGTGTTTTTTGTTTTAGGTAAATTGTCTCCCAAAATGGCAACCTTCTAAACCTTGATTCCCTGTGTGCCCACAATCTCCCTCACATCAAGAATTCAGGTTTGTAAAGAACTTTCCAGCTACCACCACTGACCAATCTGACTGGGGGACACAAAAGATGATCCTGTAATATGATTTGTAGAGTCAACCAGAGTCATTCATTCATACGCCATGGGTAAGCAGATGTATGTTGGGATTCCACTGAATTCTGGTCCCAATTCAAGAGCAGTTCGTTCCTTTAACATAGCCCTGCTCAATACTCGCCTTCATAAGGTTAAAGGTGCTACAGCAAAGTGTGGTGAAGAAAGCAGATAGTGCCAAGCTATCAAATCGAATACCATCTAGGATCCTACAGGCTTGTTGTATTCAAACAAGCAGCCATCTAAGTGAGGCATCGACTAAGTCCAGACAGAAGACCAAGTCCACACCGGCCTGTGTGATCCAAAGATGATGACAACAATCCAAATGTGGTGAAGGGAAATGTGTCAGAGCTTAAATCGTGAACATTGATTTGTAGAAGACTAGGGAGGACGATGTGAATGCCACATCCATCTGCAGAGTACCTAGTCAGGTTAAGCCCTTGGCCAATCCCCTCTAGCTATAGGTGAGCGACTAGAACAGCTTTACTCTCAGACAGAGATGACTATAAACTTGATTGTAGTGGACAGAACCACAGTATCATATGCTACTTGGTCAGCTGACCTCCCTCTTGACTGAACCCTGAATTTTCTCTAGATTTAAGTCTTTCTCACTTGTTCTATGATAGAAATTTCCTCTCTGACTTTTTTTAAAAGTCATTTAGTATATATATTTTTAATACTGCTGATAGTCTTTTCTTTCTTACTATTTATTTTTATATTAATTTTAATTTTTGTTTTTATTTTTTCTTGTTTCTGTTAGGCTTCCCAGTTTATGAGGCATAGAAGGAGTGGGTGTATGGAGACAATACTATGCATTGGTTTATGGGCAATGGGGCTAGGATTGGGAGGGTGAGGAAAATTAGGGAGCAAACAATGAATGTTGGAGGGGGGAGGGGGCAATAAAACAGAGTGTGATGATTAATGCTTCTAACATATGACTTAACTGTGGAAGTGTATGATATCTGGATTTTAAATCAATAAACAATAAACCTTTTTTTTTTTTTTTATTAAAAAAGGTCCTGTTTAGATTGGGGTGAAATGCAGAACCAAACTCATTTCTTTAAAATGACCAAGTGGGAATGAGAGGGCTCCTTGATTCTATTGCCCTGAGACCCCCCCCCCAATTTCAAGATTGAACCCAAACTATCTGAAGACCCCGTCTAACAGAAGAACAGAGTGACACAAAAAACAAAGTGCACTACTGCATTTCAACCAGTGCTCACTAAAAAAAATCTCAAAGTCAATAGTTAGTCAATAGTTAGTTCAAAGCAAAAGTGAGAAAATAAAGGAGGTAGGAAAACTCGAGTACTAAAAAGGTAGCAACCAGATCGCAGTGAATGGAAATATTGACAAATATGGGAAATGTGACAGTTAACAGTGGTCAATTTATGTGACTATTTCCAAAGAGGACTTAATTTTCTGTGTAATCTTTCACTCAAAACACAATAGAATACTGTGTTGGAATCTAAGGTCCAGTTGTGTGCTGGAGTTGGTTTATCCATGTTGGTAAGAATTCAAGAAAATGACCGTGTTAGTTTAGACAGACTAGAGAAACAGATTCATATAAACTCTTATGTGTATAAGAAAGAGGTTTATATACAAGAGCAACATTGAAAACACATCCCAACCCAGTCAAGTCCAAGGCCCTAATTCTGATATTAGTCCACATGTCCAATACCAAGCTATAAAGTCCTCGTAAGACTCATGAAGCACTTGCAATGACACCAGGACAATCACAGGCCAGTGGGTGCAGAGTCTTGCGTGTCCAATGGTGGTAGAAGCACCTCAGCAGCCCCCCATGGTTCCTCCAGTTTCCAGGGCTCCAGTATCCAATGGTGGTAGAAGCATCTCAGTGCTAGCAGGGACCTCTCTGTGGCTTCTCAAGCACCTCTGTATTGGCAGGAGTCACTACGTGGCTTTTTTCAGCTTCGGAGGTTTGGTTCTATCAGGTTAAGTCTATATGATTTCTCCTCTGGGATCTCTCACAGGGAGTCAGTCTTGTGTCTTGTCAATAGAGCATTTCCAAGGGACTGAGTAGTGAGTCTCTCACCTCCAAGGGGGAAATATAGCCAAGTTTCCCAGAATTCTCAGGAGAAAGCCATGCCCACAAAGAGGTCTCATTGGCTATCTCCAGAATGACAAACTAGTCTCCACCCCTACACTGTTAATCCTCAAATTGATACCAGATTAGGTGATTGCCACATTGACTGCTTCGTTTTTACCCAGGGCAATATTTGTCCTTTGATTTCCTGATTGCTGCTTCTATGGGTGTTGTCTGTGTATTCAAATAAAATAAAAAATTGTTGACATCTTCAGTATTTTCCCCATGTACCAGAATGGTGTCTATTGATCCACTTGTGAGGCATTTTGCTTTCGTCATACTGCAGCATAATCTGTACTAGAGGGCATCGTCTTCTATACTCATCAAAAAGTGTGTCAATTCCTCCTCATTTTCAAAACTAGAATGTGTCATCTGCATATTATAAGTTGGTAATGAGTCATCCTTTAATCCTGAAGCCAAGCTCTTCTTCATATAATCCAACTTCTCAGGTTATTTTTCTCCATGTACAGATTGAAATTATTACAACTCAGATGCACACCTCTCCTGATTGTAAACCATGAATATTCTTTTGTTCTATTCATAGAGATATAGTATATATATATATATATATATATATATATCTTCCATATGAGCATAATTAACTATTCTGTCATTCCCAGTTCTGGAAATATTATCCACAATATGTTACACAAAGGCACAATCAAATGCCTTTGCATGGTGACTAAAATGCAGGTAAACATCTTTTTGGTATGTGCTGCTTTCAGCCAAGACTCATCTACCATCAGCAATGATATTCCTTTTTCCACATCTTCTGAAACCTTCTGAAGTTCCTGGCAGTTCCCTGTCATTGTACTGGTACAACCATAGTTGAATTAGCCTCAGTAAGTCTTTACTTGCCAGTGATATTATTGGTAATGTAATGATATTGGAGATTCCTACAGAATTTTCACCTTCTGTTTCATAACCTTTTTTGGGGGTGGGGAATGGACAAAAATATGGATGCCAGTCAGATGACCAGGAAGTCATTTTCAAAAATTTTTGGCAAAGAAAATGTGAAGGACTTCTAGCATTACGTCATTTTGATAGGACATCTCAATTTGTTATGCCTTCCATTTCTGGCACCTTGTTTTCACCGATCCACAGCTTGAGCTTCTTCCTTCCATACTGTGATAAATGTGTTTATTGACCAACTTGGCCATTAGGGATATATGGGATTCATAAGGTTGCAGTTTGATTAGAGGGCAAAGAGATAAATGGCTGGACAAGCCCCGCCTCTCTCTCTCTCTCTCTCTCTCTCTCTCTCTCTCTCTCTCTCTCGATTGGACCAGTGTGCAGCTGCTAGTTCTTTGCCTCAACTTGTGAGCTACACTACCTGTGGGACTGTCAACCTATGAATTGTGTCACTAGAGTTTGATGTTCCTTCGAGATCTGCTTCACCATGATGCTGGTGTATACATTGCTTAAGCTTGGGACTGTTGGATCCTGTTGTCTTTCTGATTGTTGGTGACCTGCCTCATTGTTTGCTGCCTGTGACCAAACTACATGCAGACTCAGCTGTCTCCTTCCTTGACCTTGGAACCAGTAGCTCTCATGAGTTTAAGGACTTTCAGTATATTAAATGTTCCATGGAAGTGAGTTGAATTGCTCCCTCTGTACTGCTATGTGGACTGATGGACTGATTAGCTGTTATATTCCTTCATGACATACATATATGTGTGTGTGTGTGTGTATATATATATATATATATATATATATATATATATCCATAAGTGTCCTGCTTTTGTTTCTCTAGATAACCCCGTCTAACACACATACATTAGTTCTTGATCAGATACTACCTCCTAAAATTATGAACACTAGCCAGTTGTTTTTGGTTGAATGACTCTGTATTTATTTCCTCCTACAGAACACCAGTTAGGTTTTCCTTCTAAACACCAGAAGTTAACATACTTTCTATTAAGATGTTTAAAGAAAAAAATATCTGGTTGTTTTCAGACTCCTGTTTAGAATTTTTGTTTAGTAATGGAGAAAAAATAATAATTCAATTTAAGTTTTAAGGTATATTACACCTCTAGCTAACACATTGTGAATCATACCCCCCTCAAAAATTTAAATAAATGCCTGAGAAAAAGGAAAGTTATCATGAATATTAATCCCCTAAGACCAATTGACTGTATACACAAACCAGAAGCAAGCTCACTGCCATTGTGTCCATAGAGTGTCCATTGCTGACTTATAGTGACACCCTGGGGGTTCCAAAGCCGTAGCTCTTTAAGGAATTAGAGAGCCCAGTCTTTTTCAAAGGAACTGCTGGTGGTTTCAAACTACGGACCACCCAGCTCCCAGCCCAGCAAATAACCGTGATAGCGCCATGGCTTCTATACAATAAAGGCAGCAAGTAAAATATTATCAAGTGAAACACAGACCAAACCCCATTCATTCACTACCAACCAGCTGGGCTTCCTAGAGCGGCCTACAGCCCCTCCTGTTGCTTCCTTCTTTGCAGCATCAAGTCAAAGAGCCCTCCCGGAGGCTGGACTGATTTAAATTCCTCACAGCCTCTCAATGAGGTTATGTCCTGGATGCGCCCTATCTCATGATCTCATTCCCATTTCGCAGGTGCACAGCATTCGTGGGCATTTCTGGACCGTGAGGAGTGTTTGGGGCAGGTTCTGTGTTTTATGTACTTTCCGCGTGAATGCATTAGCAGTGCTGCAAAGGAGAGGAGAGGGGTCCAGGCACTTCCCTATAAGCAGGAATACATCACGCTTAACACGATGATCTCCAAGCCAGCCGCTGTGAATCTCATTTCTGCTGCAAAAAGATAGGTAGGAAACTGTACAGGAGTATTTCGTGTAATTTGCGCAGCTCAACTCCGGCTAACAGACTGATGGCTCATGCTCATCTTCACATACTTCTGGAGAAAAGCCTACAAATCTGCTCCCAAAAGGCTGCAATCTGGAGAATGCTGTGAAGCGTTGTCTACACACAGGGGCTTGCCAGGAGCTGGAATCAGCCCTGTGGCAGCAAACAATGACAAGGAAAATAATGTCCGGGGAAAAGTTGACAAGGAAAATGTCAAGGAAGTTGATATTGTTTTAATAAAATCAAGTTACTTGATGTTTTGTTGACAACTGGTATTAAATTATGCACACAAAACCAGGATTCCATTATAAGACACTTCTAAATAGGTAGGGGGGTGCCGGCTTCATTTTTTGGATGGTTTTGAACACTTTGGGGCCATCAGTAAAAGAATCTACTTTCGTATAAATGGCAGGGTTTTAGACATCATAGTGAGGTTGGAATCTCTGTCACTTAGAAACCAGACAGAGATAGAAAACAAAAATGTGGAAGGGCTGACCAGAGAGCAGTTTGAAGCATCCTGTCCGGGACTACAAGTTTGCGAGGCCCAGAAAGACGAAGCTTTCGTATTGTGCTCTGGCTCTCACAGGTTTCATTACATAAGCTTCAGCCGCTCAGGACATGCTATGCCAAGGACAGTGCCACTGCTGCTGCTCTGACCGGACATTCTTTAAACAGTCTTTTTATCCTCTAATGTCAGTTATCTCTGGTGACCCAGGACTACTCATGGCTCAACAGAAAGAAAGCCAACTCACCACTCTGTTTCTCACCTTGTCTCACGAAGCCCTCCCTCTTTCTCACGAAGCTGTGAACTATTAGTTCCTCATTCATTAAAAATTGTCATTTGGACTCCCTATGCTTCACAGAGACCGGTTTCTATGTTCACATAATGGAAGTTATCTCATTTTATTTGTCATCTGCCCCAAAGAACGTTCTGGCAATTGAATTTCAAATTATTATGGTTCTTGAAACCCCTGCAGAATGCAGTTACTTTGAATGGCAAGCCATGAATTGGAAGGAACTGGTTCCAAACTCCCAGCACACCATCACTGCATAGATGCTGAGTCATGGTGGCCCTGTAGGATAGGGCAGAACTGCCCCCATGAGTTTCCAAGACTCACTCTTTGCAGGACTCGAATGCCTCATCCCAAAGAGGGGGAGCAGCCCAACACATAACTGTTACGCCTTCCAGCCTCCCTAGTTTGGTTTAAACAATTGGTTAGTTGCTTTAAGCCATTTTACACCCCAACGTAAGTATGAAATGAGACCATCTGACATATTTATTAGCTGTACTTTAGAACCTGGCCTATATATAAATCCCATAGATCTATTTTGTGCTGTTTTTTCTTTTCAGTTTCTGTTCTGCTCAAAACTAATACTATTTCACTTTTAAAAATCCTTACTCTCTGACTGTGATGCAGATTTGAATGTATATTTGCAAAAGCTAAATGTATAACAAGGTAAACTATAATATTTATGACTGACTTCTAGGTGAAATCAAAGGAGGACTTTCCACAATCTTTTTTCTATTATTTTATCTTCTAGACTTGTTTTACCAAATGTCCTCTCTATCAGAGGCCAGAAGTTAGTTTTGAAATCAATAGTTACAACTTGGATGGTGTTTACACTTCAAAAATGAAAGTATTTTATTCATTTATTTTTTAAAGCCCACCCCATCCACAGATTTCCCTATAGTCTTTAAAATCAGCTTGTTTGAAGGTGTAACCATGAAGATATTTTGTTTTAGAGAAAATAGGTTATGAAAATAAAGAAGAAACCAGTTTGGTATCATAAATAAAGAAAAGAGGAGAACCAACTAAGAATTGCTTAAATCCAAAATCCAAACTCATTGCCATCAAGTCAATTCTGACTCACAGCAGCCCTTTATGACAGGGTAGAATTGCCCTTGTTAGCTTCTGAGACTATAACTCTTTACAGGAGTAAAACTTCATCTTTTAAACACAAAGCTGGCTGGTGGTTTTGAACTGTTGGCCTTGCAGTCAACAGCCCAACGCAAAGCCACTAGGTCACCAGGGCTCCTCAGAATCATTTAAGGATGCCTCCACATTGGGGGCCATGACAGACAGGTGATGACTCATTCCTGAATCTGGGAGCAGGCTCATCCTCTAAGTCATCTTTCCTAGCACCAAGTTCCAAGCAATGAAGCCCAATGTTGGAGTAGACAGACCTAGGCTTTGATCCTGACTCTACCTGACACAAAAATCTAATCACGCAAGCTTCCATTTTCCTCAACCCCCCAAATGTGATTGTGACAAAGACTAGTCAATTCACTCTTCAAACTGTTCTTCCTTGTGGGTAGACAAATGGGTAACATTTCTCAGCCTCGCTGCAGCTAGATGCAGCTATGAGATCTAAGTGATAGATGTCACAAGCAGATCAGACCCATAAAACCTCCCATTCTTGACCCTCCAAGGTTCTACAAAAGGTAGGGGAGACAGGGTTCCCAGGGCAATCTTGGGGGTCACACATTGGCGATGATCTCTGCTTCACTCTTGGTCACCCAAAAAGGTACAGCAAAATAGATTTCCTCAAGCACAAAAACTGAAAAACTTCTGTGCTGAGTCAAAGAGTTAGGGTTTATCTGTTACAGCTGCAAGCACTATCTTAATCAATATAAGACAAACAATAATAGCACTTCTAGTGCTCGGGTTGCTGGGAGGATTGTGTGAGGAAGCATCAGCAAATCACTTGCTCTGCTGTCTCAAATACCAGGGGCACTCAAATACCAACTCTTGCCGTTATAGCAAAACTGTGGCAGACCTGGATCCAAAGAGGAGTGAAGGCACAGACCATGTAGAATCTGTAGGTGAGGCTGAATGCATGTCTAGTGGTTGGCTTTGGAAAATCACCTTCAGTGTAAGTGTTTGTCATTTTCAAGAATGTACTCTTCAAAAATAAGAACTGTACCTCCCCCCAAATGTTACTACACCTTTTCCAAGGAGTAAGTAGACAAACCTTTGAAGTGTCTTCCTCTTGACCTCCAACAAGCTCCTAGCTTGAACAAGAAAGCATATTTGGTGACCAAATTTGGTATACCAGAGTTCAGACTGGTCCTAAATCCCTAGCTAAAATGATTCCATAGTGCTGCACTGCAGCATGAATAAGCTTCCCCTTTTGCAAGGGTCAGGGCTAGTAATGGTTGGGGGAATTTTTCTGCTCTGAGGTCTGAATGCTAACTGAAAATGCTAATGACATTGCTGCCTCGGCAGTGTTCCAACATTTGGCTTGGCTTGTAATTTCTGGACAAGGCAGCTAGGATGAGTCAGGAGACTTGGAGTCACACCACCAGGACACATTCCAGGTCTCGGTGCCAGGCAGGTTTCAAATAACAGAGTGTCTGTTTCCGTGGAGGCTGGGCCAAAACAGCAGACAGCAGAACTGTGCAAAGACCCAGATGGAAAATTCACTCACTGCCATTGAATTGATTTCAAGTCATAACAACCTTATAGAAAAGGGTACAGCTGGCCCTGTGGGCTTCCAAGACTATCACTCTTTAGGGGAGTGGAAAGCCTCATCTGTCTTCCTCAGAGTAGCTGGGGATTTGGAACTGTTGTTCTTGCAGTCAGCCACTCCAAATCTAATCCACATCACAACCAGGGCTCTCAGAGAGAAATCCAGCCTGAGCAATTCTTATTCCTGGTCCACATGAAGGAGATCAAACATCAACAGATGAAAGCACTTTCAGATCTTTTAAAGAAACCATGATTTGAAGTTTAATGCATGTGATCATAACCATTGGCATGTGCTTAGCTGGCAATAGGCCCATCTTAGGCTGGAAGTTCTGCTGAAGCCTTTTCAGCATCATAACAACATGTGAGTTTCCACCGGCAGACAGGTAGAGGCTGCACATGCTGTGGACTGGCTGTGAACAGAACTCGAACCTCTCACATGGGAGGCAAGAATTCTACCGCTGGACCAACAGGGCCATTAAGATATCCGTAAACCAAACACACACCAAACCCACTGCATGATCAGAGAGACAATGTTTGATTCTAACTTCCCCCATAAATAGAATATATACAGAAATAATTCATAATTTGTAATCAACTTGTAATCAAAAGTGATCTAGTCAATATTTGCCTATTGTTTTCCTCAAGCAAAGATGTTCATGGCTATTAGCCCTTCTGAAGATGCACAGGGGAGATGAAATCATGCTTGGTGTTGCCATAAGCCACCTTACTTTTCTCAGTGGTGTCGTATTAAAATGGAAAGAGTTGTTCCCTCCTCTGACAATTTATCATACTGCTCTGCTTTTCTTCAGGTTAAGTTTGGCTCAGGTAATATGATTGCCCCCTTATTTTGCTGGAAAATGCTGTAAAACTAAAGTTTGTTCTTTGTAAGCATAGGCTTTGATAGCTAAACATTTCCTGATACGTCAGCTGGCAAACAAAGAAAATGACTGATGGGACCAGGTACAATGATCCCACAGAAAGATTTCAAAATGCTAGTGTATGTGCAACAGGATTTTGCCACAGTTCAGCTCAAAAATTAGAAGGGTGCAAGTCTCTTTGCAAACATAAGCTTATGCAAAGGGCCATATCCCCTTCTAATTTCCTGAATATTTCCACTCAAGAACCTTAACAGGGCCATCAGGCATATGAAGGCCTTCCCCAGAGGACGGGGTGATTATGGCTTTGGAAAGGACCACGAGAAACACAAAGTATATTCTTTGTGATGTTTCTCACATGACGAAGAACCTCAGGTCACTCCTTCCCATGACAGATAGGTAACTCCTTTACAAAGCTGCCGACTCCATCCTGAGACCCCTGGGTGAGCAGCCTGGTCTCTAAAGATGTGGGCCATTCTTCACCTCCTTGACCTCAACCTTCAACTAGAGTTGTCTGAAAAAGTGAGAAAGGACTTAAAAAGATTGACTTGCATGCTTAGGTAAGTGGTTTTGCTTTGCTAGCTGATTCACTCAAATTCAGAAGGATATAAAGGCCAGCTATCAAAGGGAAAAGTTATCAGCACCAACATGTGTTAACTAAACACCACATATACTTGAATATAAGCTATTTTTCAGCATATTTTAAATCCAATTTTTGTGGTAAAATAAGGTGTCTTGACTGATATTCAAGTCGGCTTATACTCTAGTATGTAGAATATTTGTGTTTATTAAGCACCTACTATGCTATGCTCAGCACTGTTCCAGGAAGCCTCAAAAAATCTATGGAAAAATACAATTATAAGACAGGGCACTAATTTCATGAACTTTTGGAAGCCCACTCGAAGAAGGGAAAAGGGAGCAGCATTATTACTCTTAATTAACCTAAGAATATATTGCCTACACACAGCTAAATATATGAAACAAGGTGAAATGAATGGAAGAGATAGATTTACGTATTAAATTGTTCTTCTTCACTAAATTTGTAAGAGTGCAAAGAGTGATGATAAAAGATGGAGAACTGGCCCAGGGCATTAGGAAGTGCCTAGGTCTTTATCCTGCTTCTTAGAAGTGACATAGAAAGACATGGGAGTCAGACCACTTCCCTGAAAATATACTGAATTTGACTGCTCCCTGCCCCCCCACCCCCCCAAAAAAAGTCTGCTGCTTTTTAAAAATCAAGATCAATGGACATTCGAAAGGAGTGAGAGAGATTAGGAAAATACCACTGTTACTACAAGAGAACCTACAGAGAAAACCAAACTCTGCCCTTTACCTGGGAAATTTCCCAAATTGACAGATAAAGTAAACAATGTGCATTTCCTTTTTCAAGAGAGCTATGGAATGTTACAAAGAAGTTCCTCCTGCACTCCTTGTATCTACATTGACAAACGGAAAAAGCCCTTGTTTAGCTGATTCGAGTTTAAACTATGCATCTTATTGATACATGCAAGTGTCCCTTTTCCCTCCACCTGGAAGATCATACAGCATTCCTGAAAAGATACTTAACCATCTGATTAATTACTGGACCTCTCTGTAAATATCTGTCAAGATTAAGATGATCATTTTAACATTTATTCAGTCTGTAAGCATTTACAGTTTAACGTATCTGACAAAGCCATCTGTGTACTCCTATAATATACCAATGAAGGTACATTAAAGCTATGTAAAGTCTACATTAATAGCTTTGTAATAATTTACTAACTAGAGGCCATTCCCTAAGCAATTATAAGATGTTCTGTGTTCATTTAGAAAAGAATTCTAAACAAGGCATTTAAAACCTAATAAGATGCCATTAAATTAAAGGAGACAGGGGAGTGGGAAAGAGAGAAAACCCTAAGGCTTGAACTAGTAGAAATGATTCTCAGAGCTACTGACCCTTGCAAGATCCATGTTTCCTTTGGATTGCTAGACACAAAGCAGATTTCTAATTGAAGGTGATTATCTAGTTACTACTCCCCAAATTGCATGTATTTATTGCATTGATTCACATCAGCACCAAATTATATGGAGTATTTATCAACCTGAAAGTCCATAGCACACAGTTGACTCCTTCTACCAACTACATCCAATGAGATTGTGGTCCTCAATGGTGAGACACTATAGCACGATACCATGTGATTGTGTAGAATGGTGGCAGTTTGCCTCCCAATACTTACATAAATCTAGGAGATGATTTATGAAGTCAACTAATGGGGAACAAAATTTCCAAAGACACCACAAATTAAAAAACACTTTACTTGCTCTTGGACTCTTTTGGGTTCTGCCACTCCACAGAAATGTTTCCTTGGATAGAGACACAATGGCTGTGAGAACAAAAGAATAGCCACAGACAGTTCTGGAGGCTGACAGACAGATTTCCAAAAGCCAAATATGACCTCCTTAGACTGGACTTGAGAGCAGATATGTCAGTCAAAATTGGATCAAGGCACTACAACAGGAAAGAAATGCAAAGGCATTGACCAACACCGATCTACCTCTGTGAAATATAGTCCCCATTAATTGGGTTAACTAAGAGTAATATACAAGTCATTGAAAATCCCTAAAGTAGACAAAAAGGTAATTTACCAAGGAACCTGACAAAGACAAGTGTAGCCTAAGCCACTCTTTCTAACAAGGTTCCTTAGGGATATTGGAGTTCTACCATTGATTGGCAAAATGACATGCATCTCAATGACATACAAAGGCCAACGGACACTTGCTGTCTTCATTCTTTGCGCAATGAAAGGTAGTACAGAGAGGGGGGAAAAGAGTGAGTCTTTACCACACATATAGTTGCTGTTACACATGTTATATATGCTGTGTATGTTGTAGATATATATTTTATTTTATCTGTTTATCTATTTATATACTTATTTACTGAGCTGAATGAAATATCACTCAAATTGGGAACATGAACTTGGTATTCACATTGATTTAGCATAGTGTTTTCAGCCAATATATTAGCCTGTATTTTGAGTCAAGCATGTCAATATGAAGCATTCACAGAGTACAAGACTAACACCAATTTATGGGATGGGGCAGGGGATGTATCCCATACAATTTATGGGATGCATCCGAGTGACTCTTGTGACTGTTATATAAAACATATCACTGCTTTTAAAACATTCCTGCCCTTACCTCAAGGCTCATATCCACGGTGCTAACAGCTACTTTTATTTCTCCATCGGACAGTTCCTTTAGATCCGTCAATATTGTCTGCTCAACACATAAACCTGTGAATAATAGGGAAAAAACACATTGTAGTTGGGAATTTTTTTGTAATATGTGTGACTAATATAGAAATTTCCCCGATAAGTTCAATATTTCCCCTCTAACACTCATTTACCAGTAATAATCACACCATATGGCAAATACTGCATATAGGAAGCTGAGTAACAAATATTGCTACAAGGGCTCCAGTGAAGTTGTACTTGGGTTCATTACAAACATAGCCTGTGCTACCATGTCTCTGTGTTCAGTGTATGGCTGCAGATAAGCTTTCTCTCCAACTCGTCTCATGGTGGTGCCTTGAAATGAAAGGTTCTGTTCAAATGAGTGGCTTCTAAGGGGATCTGTTAGGCCAGTTAAATTCAAGGCAGAGAGATTCGTTTAGATGGTGACTGCATTTGGAGATGTGCTAAGGATCAAAAACAAAAATCCAGAGCATGGCAAATACTGGTGAGACTGCAGAGATTGGAATCCTCGTGCACTGCTGGTGAGTTACAAATATGCACAATCACTGTGGAAAGTGATGTGGCTCTACCTCAAACAACTAGGAACAGAAATTCCATAAGCTCCAACAATCCCTGGGTATATAGTCTAGAGAAGTAAGAGTCAGAACATGAACCACCACGTGTCCCATGTCCATCATAGCGCTGTCCACAATAGCAAGAAGATGGAACAGCCTAAGTGCTCACCAACAGAGAAATGGATAAAGAAACCTGGGCACCTGTACAGATGGAATATTATGCATTACAAAAAAACATGATGAAACCACAAAGCTTGAAAATTTATAAATTATTATTTTTTCATATCTTACACTGACCGATGTCTCCCTTCACCCACTTTTCTATTGTCCGTCTCCCAGGGAAGGGGCTATATATAGATCATTGTGATCAGTTCTCCCTTTCTCCCCAAACTTCCCCTTTCCCTCCTGGTTTCACAACTCGTATTATTGGTCCTGAGTTGTCTGTCCCAGATTCCCTGTGTTTCCAGCTCTTATCTGTACCAGGGTACATCCTTTGGTCCAGCCAGATTTGTAAGGTAGAATTGGTATATTGATGGGGGTGGGGGAAACACTAAAGAACTAGAGGAAAGTTGTATGTTTCATTGGTACTATACTGCATCCTGACTGGCTCATCTTATCCCAGGGACCCTTCTGTAAGGGGATGTCTAGTTGCTTATATATGGGCTGTGGGTCCCTACTCTGCACTCCCCTTCATTCACAATGATTTTTTGTTTTTTGATGCCTGACACTTGATCATATTGACAACTCATGATCACACAGGCTGGTGTGCTTCTTCCATGGGGGTTTTGTTGCTTCTGAGCTAGATGGCCACTTGTTTATCTTCAAGCCTTTAAGACCCCAGATGCCATATCTTTTGATAGCTGGGCACCATCAGCATTCTTCACCATGTTTGCTTATGCACCTGTATTGTCTTCAGTGATTGTGCCGGGAAGGTGAACATCACAGAATGCTAGTTTAATAGAACAAAGTGTTCTTGCATTGAAGGAGTACTTGAGTAGAGGCCTGATGCCCATGCGCTACCTTAGTATTAAACCAATAAATATATACACATAGATCTAGTTCCCTTCATAATATATAAGTATATTTACATATGAACATGCCTGTATTTATATCTCTATAAATGCCCTTTACCGCCTAGGTCTTTCCTCTATTTCCTTTTAATTTCCTCTTGTCTCACTATCATGTTCAGCCTTCATTTGGGTTTCAGTAATTCCTGTGGGTTACATTACCCTTGATCAAACCCTACCAGGCCTCCTACATCCTCCTCACCATGGATTTTGAATCATTTGTTGTTCCCTTGTCCCTGGGTTTGTTAGCATCCACTTCCTTTTCCCAGCCTCCCCTCCCCACTGTCTTCTCCCCCCAACCTCCCCCAACCATTGGTGCTGTTATTTTCTTGTCCATATTGTTAATCCCACCTGTCTTATCTAGAGAGACCTACAGAGAGAATAATAAGCACAAAAAATAAGACAGGGCAAAACAAAGCAAGAAAAGAAAAGAAAATTACAACAAATCCCAACACACACACACACACACACACACGGAAAGCCTGTAAATAGTTCTAGGTCTGTTTGGAGTGTTTTCTGTTCAAGTCTGATGGAGTGCCATGCCCTGACCCTAAATTCTTACTTTTGGTGCCCCTGTGAACTTCCTTGCTCTGCTCCCCTTGCTGTTCTGTTGCACCCCCTTAGTGCTTTGCCTCAGTATGGTAGGGTCAGATTGGGTGCCAGTCCCACACTGTGTCTCTAGTGTTGTCTGCTGTAGGACATGGGTCAGTGAGGGATGTTGTGTCTCATAGTGGGGCCAACCATATGGTCCTCTCTGTGCATTCGCTGCTCTGAGCAGGGATATCATCCTCAGGACTTGGTGGACCAGGATGAGTTCCACTCTTTTCCTCTCCCCTCATTTGCTCCTGTGAGCTCTGATAAAGACACGTCCTTCTCCCTGAGCTGTAGCATCAGTGTTGTTCTCTGAAGTGAATTCTTCTGTGAGGGGATGGGGGCTGTCTACTTAGTGGGATTTGGGACGGCCCTCAGACCAATGAGTGGTCTATCACTGAAAAAACAGAATAGGAGCTTTACATGACATCTAATACTCATCCTATGCCATGATCTCTGATTAGATCTAATGAAGGAGCTTCAAAAAGTCCGTTGGAAAATCCTGTTATCTTTTCATTTCACCTTCCTGCAGACGTTTGGAAGCCACCTCATATCTTTCCCAGATATGTGTTAAGACATGAGCCAAGTTCTGGTCCTATGAACTTAGATCATCACCCTGTCAATCATGGCCACCTGGGGAAGGAGACAAGTACTAAATCAACAGCTTAAAAGACCACAATCTGTCCTACTGCAGCATAAAATGATTTATAGAATATGTGTGAAATTGAAAGTTTAATCCTGCTTTGAAAATCAATTACAAAATATTGCCCTTTGTGCAGCTACATAGAGGAGTACTTATGTAACAGACTCTACAGTTATCATGTTCCACCCAGTTTTCTCACCTGGATGTGCCCCAGCATAACTTTGAACCATTAGCACCCTGTCACTTTTTCAGAGAGTACAGCAATCATGTACTCATGTCAATTTCATGACTGGGAGTATAGGGGTGGAGTCTGACCTGTCAGTCTGGATATGGCCAATGAGACCTCTGTGTGGGCATGACTTTCTCCTGAGAATTCTGGGATACCTCACAATATTTCCCTCATGGGGGTGAGTGACTTACAGCTGAGTCCTTGGGAGACATTGCAGCTGACAAGACACAAGACTGACTTCCTGTGAGACATCCCGGAGGAGAAGCCACAGGGGCTTACCCTGATGGGACCAGACCTCTGAAGCCGGAAAAGCCACATGGAGATGCCTGTCAGTGCTGAGATGCTTGAGAAGCCCCAGAAAGGCCCCTGTCAGCATTGAGATACTTATAACACCACTGGATACACAAGATTCTGCATCCATTGGCCTGTGATTGTCCTGGCATCATTGCATGTGCTTCATGAGTCTAAAGAGGACTTATGGATTGATATTGGACATATGGGCAGATATTGGACTTATGGGCTTGGACTGGATTGGGTTGGGATGCTTTCTCAATGTTCCATTCCTCTCGTATATAAACCTCTCCCTTATATACGTATGTGTGTTGATGAATTTGTTTCTCCAGTCTACCTGGACTTTCACAGAGGCTTTTTCTCTGGCCACTACTGAATGCATTCCTGGACAAAAGTTTGAGATTAACACCGCTTTGAAAGAGTCCTCAGGAATCTATGAGGAGCACAGATGGTTCAAAGCTTGACTACTGGGCTGAGCCGCAGGGGTGTAGTGGCTGAGTGCAGGACTGTGGCCCACTGGCATGGCGGTTCAAATCCAGCAGTAGCTCTACAGGGGCAAGGCTGGGCCTCCCACTCCCACCAGAGGGCATGATGCTCGCCACCCCACCCCCCCAAAAAAAAGTTTGACTATTAAATGAAAGGCCTTGATCAGTTTCTAAGCGGTCATACATTCTCATGAATATTTTATGAGCTACAATTCTACTCTAATACACATTGGACTTGACAGGAGTTTTTTGTTTTGTTTTGTTTTTTGGTTTTTTGGGGTTTTTTTGTGGGCATCACTGCCTCTGGTGGTCGTGGGCACTACCCAGCCGCCGCTGGATTTGAACTGCCAAGCCTGCGGGCTGCAGTTCCGCACTCAACCACTTACGCCACCAGGGCTCAGCCCTCGACAGGAGTTATAGCTGACTTGGTGGCAATTGATTTGGTTTTGGAAGTAGTAGTCAATATTCCAGTGGGTGTTGGTAAAGGTTTGACAGGCATCTTTCAAAACACACTATATTTTCTCTCTCTCTTTCTCTCTCTTTAGCACTGGCAGAACTGACACCTAATGTTTTGTTGAGTTAGGCAGGCTGGTTGTTAAAACGGCATTTGTATTCAAGGTTTTCCCTAAAGTGTGCTGCTGGACTGTGCCCCATGTGGAGGTCACTAATTTACACCCCTTACTCTTTTTTAATGTTAATCTGCAGTGTAGTTTAAGCACCCGCAGTAATGTTTATTCTGTCTATAGGTGCAAAAAAGTTTATGAAACTATGCTTGCAATGTTTACATATTCTTTTCATAAAACTTCTCATGCTTTGATGAAATACTACATTTGTATTTCCTTACATTTGTTACTTCCGTAAGCAAACTTACAATGGCAAAAGAAAAAGTGCCAAACTCCTAGAGGGTGAGACACTGTCCTTTGTTTCTGTTTTATGCTATCCCCATATTGCCATTCCCTCAAGATATTATGAGTGAATTATGCTATTTCTAAAAGTATTCAAAGAGCTGAAAAATATTGTTAGGACAATTGCTGTAAGTTCAGCAGAAGTAGAAAGGAGTTTTTCAAAGATTAGCAGAACATGTTCAGAGAAGAGAAGTCACCTGTTTCTAATATATCAAACACAATGACCATTGTCTAAGTGGTCTACCTCTAAAGAATAGGATCCTACTCCTACAGTGAAAGGATGGTTCAGGATAAATAACATAGCCAATGAGACTTGGATAAAAGCATATTTCAAGTGAGTATTCCAATCAAGAGGCAATGTGAAATATCTTAAATAAGAGTTTTGGTTTTTTTTCTCAAGTATTATTTAGTGTTTCTCATTGATTTCTTAAAAATCTTTCTTAAAAATAATCTAGTTTGTGTATACCTTTTATCACCATTTTTCTTATTTACCTGTTAACTATATGAAATAATAATTACCTTTCACTATATTGTTAACACTTAAAATGGTCACTTGGGTATCCAACTAGTTCTTGAATTATTTGAAAACTACCATTAATACATATGCACATGCTCTCAATCAGTCTATCCCCAAACCCTGATAGATGAGGGGGTGCCCCCCCCAAAACTGGAATATTTTTAAAAGCTATATATTTAAATTTATTTTAAAAACCACCGTATCACCTTCAAAGTACTCTCCATTAAACTAAATAGGTTTGTCAGATCTGCAGTTCCATTTGTGGAAACATTTTTCAAACTCCTCCATTTGTTTGGCTGACAGCCCCTCCCTCATTTTTTTTCTTCACCTCTTCTATGTCATCAAATTGCTGTCCTCTCATGTTCTTCTTCACACACAGAAACTAAAAGAGGTTACACAGAGTGAGGTCATGTGCGTGGGGCAAGAGAAACATGCTGATTTTGCCCCAAACTGGCACACTGAGATGGCTGCATGAGCAGATGCACTGTCATGGTGGAAAAACAAGTCCCCCATCTGCAACAAATCATGGCTTTTTTTGTCACATACTATTACCCAATCTTTTCAGAGCCTCTAAATAGAAAACTTGATTAACAATGTGAGCTGGTGGAAAGAACTCCAAATGCACTATCTCTTTCCTACCACATCTGGGTTTGGGGGTGAGTGCCCCCATTTCTAATGGTTGTCAGTTTCTGTGACACCAGACTCTCGTGGTGGGTGATGTCAAGCTGCAGATGTGATATCAAAGTTTCCAAGTGAAAGCTACTGCTATCCAGTCAATCCTGATTTAGGGGACCCTAGACTACAGAGCAGAATGATCCCAGTGGGATTCCAAGGCCATACATCTTAGCAAGAGCAGAAAGTCTCCCCCACCCCCATGGAGTGATTTGAACCACTGACCTTGTGGCTAGCAGCCTCACATGTAACTCACTATGCCACCAGAGCTCCATATAGGGTATAAAGTAACCCGAAAATGTCATGGACATTTAGCTGTTAGTTCCTGAAAGCTCGGAAGGGGGCGCAGGAACATTCCTCAGGTGCGATAAGTCTGAGGTAAAATACTATATGTTCTGTCTCTGAGATTACCTCCCAAATAAAGGAATCACTTTTTTCCTAAGTGTTTGTCCCTGAAGGTTTCTCAAACTAAAGTAGAATTCAATATAGGTAGAATTCAATGTAAGTTAGAATTCAATATAGGTTAGTGTTTGTCCCTTAAAGATAGATTGTTATCTGGGAATATGTGACATGGAAAATGTAAACAAGTCTTCCTGTGCCTCAATGTTTTCATCAGAAATTGGCAATCATGATAGAGTCTACCTCTCAAGTTTTCATGAACAGTCGTGAGCAGATCCATGGAAAAGGAAGCTTGGTGCAGGAGTGGCTGGCTACCCACAAGGCCAGCAGTTCGAAACCACCATCTTCTTCCAGAGAACAATGGTATTTTCTACTTACTCCTAAAAGAATTTCCATCTCAGAGACCCATGGGGCAGTTCTTTCTGAGTTCCAAAGTGGCTATAAATCAGAAGAGACTCCAGGGCAGTGTGAGGAATTCCATGGGTATTTAGAATATGAGAGCTGCAGTGAGTGCAACCTCTGAGCTGAAAGTCTTTAGTGTTGCCTTGTTTTTCTGGATCTCAAATATTTTCCACCTTTGATAAGGTGCAGTCTCATCACAATGGAAAATACTATTTTTCCTTCTCAGACAGATTTCCACCTGACATGGCTCCTGGGTTTTGCAGGTTTTACTGAATATATTAATCACCTAAATGCATGGGGGTGAATTACTGCTAAGACAGTGCACCCAGGAGATTCAGTGTTTCTCAGTTTCTCCGCGTTGTTCTTAACTTCAAGTCTAAGAAGTCTTGGTGGTACAGTGGGTATGAGCTGGGCTGTGACCAAGGTCAACATTTGAAACCACCAGCCACTCTGAGAGAGAAAGATGAGGCTTTCATTTCCCATAAAGAGTTCCAATTTCAGAAACTTACAGGGGAAGTTCCACCCTGTCCTACTGTGTTGTTATAAGCCATAACTGATAAAATATCAGAGAGAGAGAGAAGACTTGCAGAAAAAAAATTGTCAGTTCAACGACTTTGCCCTACTGTTTCTTTTGAAAACTATTTGATTTATGAAATCCTATTTTGCTTGGCCTTGCTCCTGGAATACCCCCAAGATAGCACCCTCTCAGCACAGAGATTTAATATAAAGGTCCATTTAGGGTGTACACAGTGACAAAGGGAAAAGTATGCCATAGAGTTGATTTCCAACTCAAGGGAACCCCATGGGTGTCAAAACTGTGCAACATGGGGTTTTCAATGGCTTAATTTTTCCAAAGTAGATTTTGTGTACTTTCTTCAAAAGGCACCTCTGAATGGGTTTGAACTACCAAAATTTGGCTAGCAGTGGAATATTTAACTGTTTGCCATAGTCAGACATCCAATCATGAGTGCCCCATAGGAGAGACTACAGTCCTGGCTGCCTATTTCTGGAAATCTTCCAGGCACACTAGCAGAGTAAAGAAGCTGAAGGCACACACAAGCCCCTTCCATGCCAAATCCCAGAAGCACGCCCTGTACACAGTCACTCACCCTCAGCACTAAACTGGGTGCCCTGCAGCAGTCTGATGATGTCTTCTCTTGGAGGCAAATTAGGAAATTTCTCCTCCAGAATGCACAGGATCTCCTCCTGCTTCTCAGAGATCTTCTCGGGTTCCATGGTCATACACTGGAAAAGGATGCTACCTGGAATGAAGGGTTAAGAACAACCATTAGAGATTCTACCCAAGCCAGGTCATGTACCAGTTTAAAAAAATAAAAAATATTTCTCCTTTCTGCTCCTTGCTTGGACCAAGGATCACAAAAGACTAGTATTTAAGATGGCAGCAACTGGTGGTAGGACATGGGTGACTGGATCATCCAGCTTGCATCTTTGGAAGACAGAAAATGCAGCCCATCCCAATAAACAATAGACCAAATAGCTCACTGAGTCCTGGAAAATATTGAACCACTCCACAAATGTATCCTTAATTTTCTTTAAGATCAATGCATTATCCCTGTCATTTCTCTTTAATGTTTGTGTTCTTGTCTATAAAGGGTTCATTTATTAAGTGCCTCGTACTTAGGTAGCCCTTCAAGCACACACATTGGTGGAGAATTTATAGATCAATAAACAAATTGGTTTCATTGGATTGGAAACGACTCAGTGTGAGGAGAAGTACAGAGTTGTGGATTTGGAACTAGACTTTGGATTAAATCACTCGCTTAGAGGGTTACTCATAATTGGCAACATAAGGCTTTGTGTATTTGTTATTTTCACTCCCTTTGATTTTATGATGTGTGCTAGTTTAGCAGGCATAGTTATGCCTTATTGGATGAGCATTATTAAAAGTTTTGCCCTATCTCCAAAACTCATTGTTTGCTTAATGTTCAATCCCTTTAGTGCTTAATTGGCACATGTCAAGGATCCATGTATAAAATCTAAAAAAACTTTCCTTTCCCAACAGTATTCTAAATTTCACACCATTAGCTAAATTAATGATACTATTAATAGAATTACAATATTCCCCATGGAGATTATTTATAACATTCTCCAATAAGATGATGATATTGTCTCATATATATAAACCACAGCTATATGAATGGATTGGGGGCTAACACTTAATCATAATCCATAATCTAAGAACAATTAGCTCTTATGATGTGGCCCTATTCAATATTTGCCCTTCATGAAGCGATCACTGAAGACATGGGTGCTGTAGCAGTTTGGTGAAGAAACCAGATGGTGTCCATACTATCTTAAAGAAGAGTATCTGGGGCTTTAAAAGGCTTGTCTTAAAACAACAGCCAAATGAGGTGTCAGCTAAGTCCATGCAGAAGAAACACACCAGTTTGTGTGATCCGAGAATGGTAAGTAATAAAATCCAAGATTGGCAGAAGGAATTGTATTAGAGCTTAACTTAATACCAGGTTTTCAGGAGGCTATAGATGGCAGTGAAAGGCCAAAATCCATTTGCAGAGTCCGCAAACGGATTAAATCTCTAGTGAATCCTCTCTGACAATTGCTTGGGCATGTGAACAGCTTTTCTCAGACAGTATCTTGGAAGGAAGATTCATGCAGATGTTGCTAGGTTAAATTTTAACACATTATCATTTGTTCTTTTTGACTCATTTAAAATTTGCTGAAGTTTTTATTATTTTTGGCTGTTTTGGATTGAGTTTTTTGTTTTGTTTTGCTGTTGTGTTTTTTTAGGTTGTCATTTTTTTTTTAAACATTTCTTTTACATGAAATCTAAGATGGGTAAATCTATAGAGGTAATAACTGAGTTAATAACTGCCTGGGGTTATGGCAGGGAAGTTGGAGGGGAAATAGGGCGCTAATAATAATGAGTACAAGAATGAAGAGCATATTCTAAAATGGACTGGACAGCTTTCTAATATATGTAAATATATGCAAATTATATATCAATATACCTGTCAAAATGTAAACAAAAGAATTAGTCTAAATTGACACTTATAAAATGATTATCTATTTAGAAATGAAAAGCAAGAGAAAATTATCACACAGGCAAATCATGCTCAAAGGCATGATAAAAACCATTTGAAAGAATAGGAAAAAATTTACTAAGACTGACTAGTGTCATTTCAGGAAATAAAATTGAAACAGGTTGGAGAAGAGACAAGGACCTCAAAGTTTGTAGAATTCTAGGGCAAATGAGATGTCACTAATGAGCTTTATGTAGGGAGATGACATCCTAAAGTATAATATCTTATAAGAATTATAAGATACCATGCTACCATGTGGGAGAATAGACTATTGAATAGATTAGAGAAGTTTTGCTAGGAAGATTACTAAAAGGTTGCTTTAGCCAATAATTAAAGAAGAAACATTCATTATGCACAAAATCCAATCTATCACTCCAAGGTGGAAGCAGCCTTCTGAATAGGCCTTGTAGTCTGGCAATTTTTGACATAAAATTCAAGATACAGAATCATCTACAAAGGCATTAGAATCACCCCATGAAAGGGATCTGAGGAGAAGAAAGAAACAAGAAAAAACACCTGGAGAAAAAGTAAGTACAGCAAGATGAAGCCAACTTTCCATATTGCTTTTCCCCTCAAAGCACAAGCTCATTCAAAACTGTGTGCCGAATTGTCTGAGCAGCAGCAGATTTAGCAGACATTTCAAAAGGCTACAGAAACAGAAGGAGCACGAGTGACATAGTGAGTTAGGCACATGTCGGGCCACTAACCACACAGTCTAGCAGTCCAAAACCACCAACTTTCTACTCTCACAAAGAGTTACTATCTGGAAAACCCATTAGAGGCAGTTCTGCCATACCCTAATGGGTCCCTATGAGTCAGAAATATAATCATATACAAAGGTCAAAATTAAAAGGGTAGAAAAAACATGTCATGCATTCATTAACCACAAGAAAGTTAAAGTAATATACTAATATCAGAAAAAGTACCCCCCAAAAAGGCAAAAAATTACTGAGATTAAAACAATTTTTTCTTCACCATTACATTTTTTAGTTCTCAGGAAGATATGTAAATCCTAAAATTATACACTAATAACTAAATATATTTTAAATTTATAAACAATAACTATTTATTATAACTAGTATAAGTACCTGTTAAAATATATAAACTAACAATATAATTTTTAACTCACATAAATCAACAATTGAGATAACAGGATGAAGAAAGAGGAAAAAGACAGTTCCTGTCAGAAGGAAATATTTTTCTATGTACATGTTAATTTTATTTACTTTTTTTAATTTATTACTTGTGGGAATAGAACAGTTTCTCCCAAGCTTTCTCCACCAAATATATGTCAAATTTTAGACCACTTTCTACACATGGCAAAGGGCTATGCACTTGGAAGTCAACAAATGTAGGTCAGGGGCTATTCTCCCTAAGGGTTATCAGCCACCCAGAGAAATCAGGCTGTACAGCCTGTCCCACCCTAAGTTGGGACTTCCTTCTGATAAGGATGGTAGTAGACTACTTCCTGATAGGAGAGACTGGGAGGTCAAGCTCACCCAAGGATGATCAAGGTTAGGCTTCCATATTGAGTCTAGGGTCTGCCCTTCTTGTCACATGTATACCCCTAGTCCATCTCTTTCTTGTCACATGTATCTCCCTAGCTCATCCCCTTCCTGTCACTGCACATCCCCTTCCTGTGATGTGTATGCCTATTGTATAGATGATTCCTGGTTACCTGCTTTCACAACCACAAAGTAGATTTAAACCTTGGTGAACAATAAACTTTCTCCCTCTGGCCAGCGCCCTCTGACTGACTCCCCAGGGACCCCCTCTAGCTCCAGATTCCTCCAGCAGGCTCCCCTGGCACTCTTCCTGCTTCTGCCCACACTGTGCCACTGTGTGTGGACCTGGCTATTGCAATCATGGCCGTCTGGGAGGTGAGCATGCTACCATGAAATGTGTATGACTCCATTATTTCTTGTTTAATTTTTGGGGGGGGTGCATCACTGCTATCTGGTAGGAGAGGGAGGCCCAGCCTTGCTCCTGAAGAGTTGCTGCTGGATTTGAACTGCCAACCCAGTGGACCGCAGTCCCGCACTCAATCACTATGCCACTGGGGCTCAGTCGACTCCATTATTTCTATCTCTCACATTTTACATGACTTTACTATAATCTTTCTTTATTATCACGGTACAATTGTGCTTACTGGACTCATAATGATGTGTTGGGAGCTGGTTCTCTAACAATTAATGACAATTGGTAGTTAATACATATATCATTCATTAGTTCAACCACATCAAGCAATTTTACAATTGCTGCCACAATTAGTTTCCAGATATCCTTTTCTTTCTGGACTCCTTGACATCATCCCCCTTGACCTCCCCTACCCCACCACCACGATTGTACCTCCTGCCCCTCCCCCAAAATTCTTCTATTACTTGCTATCCCTATAGGTTCATCAGTCCTGGGTTTCATATATCAAAAAATAGAACAGCATATAACACAACTTCAAGGGTATGACCTCTAATGACATGACCCCTCTGAGATTCACCCTAATATGAATAAACAAAATAAAAACCAAAGTACAGAAAATGTTGAAAACCAGATCAGGCCCGGGGTGCATCATAGGGGGAATCAACTGACAACGCTTTAACTATTCAAGTCTGATTTATGCCTTTGATCTTCCATCCTCATCTCTCCAATGCCCTCTGTTTAGTAATTCCTTACTCCCATCCTGCAGTTGTGGAAAGTGGGACTTTACTAGAGGCTTATATTCTGTGTAGTTCACTGTGGACAGGAAATTTTAACACCTTTCATGGTGATTTAAAGACAAGAAGACAAAGAGGTCTATACAATTAAAGACTATCTGAGTAACAAAAATAACACACTTGACTGAATTAACATATTGAACGCCATTACCAATGACAGACTATAGTTTTCTCTAGTGCAAATAAAACATTTACCAAAATAGACCATCTGTTGATAGATGTCACACAAATTTTGAATGATTATCATTAAAAAGTGTATGTTCTGTGGCCATAATGAGAATAATGTATAAAAAAGAAAAATTCTCAAACGGATCAAAATCAAACAATTACTTCTAAATCATTCTTGAAAAAAGAAAATGTCACAATTTAAATTGGAGTATTTAATTTAATCTACTGGTAATGAAAATATGTCACTTAAACTTAAGAGAGGCAGTTAAAGCTGTGCTCTGAAGATATCCTATAGCCTTAAAATGCATCTGTTGAAAACAAGGAACTTTAACATTGATTACTTCGGTCACATAATGAATAGCACATTGGACTTCTAGTGAATAAAACTAATGAACTCTCATCTCAAAATCTTAAAAAACAGAATAGGACATTATACTAAAAAAAAAAAAGTGGACAACAGAAAAATGGGGGGAGGGAGACAGTGGCCAGTGAGAAAGACAAAAATAATAACAATGTAAAATCTATCAGGGGGTTATAAGAGTGAGGGGAGGGGAGAAAAGAGCTGATAACAAGGACTCAATAGAAAGTAAATGTCTAGAAAAGAATGAGTACAATATATGCACAAACATGTCTGATTCAATTGGTGTATGGATGGTGATAAAAGTTGTATGAGCCCCAATAAAATGATTTAATTTTTTAAAGTGGAAAAAAAAGATATAATAAAGATAAGAGTAAAGCTTAAGAGTAACATATTGCTGAGCCCCAGTGGCGTAGTGGTTGAGTGAGGGACTGTGGCCCACTGGCTTGGTGGTTCAAATCCATCCAGCAAGAGTTCTCCAGGAGCAAGGCTGGGCTTCCCACTCCCACCAGAGGGCAGTGATGCCCAAAAAAAAGAGTAACAAATTATGTAGCAAATCAATAATGAAAAAAGCTGTTTCCTTAAAAAGAGTAACATTACTAGCCTTGAAAATGCTCCTGTGGAATGGGGTTTGGAGGGTCACGGGGAAAAAGTATAATTTACAAAATGAAGAATAAAAAGATGACAAATATTAATTCTAAGTGAACATTAAACGATGATAGCTTTATTTTAATATATTTTAAAATTCAAAACAAAAAATCCAATTAATCAGAAATAACAAGCATGTGTTTAATGCCTGAATTGTTCTATCCCTATTTAAGATATAGATGTATTCTTTAAAATCCATACTTTTTCTCATCTTGAGAAAAAATAGTGCATTTTAACAAAATTTTTCCAGATATAGAATTATAGAACACTTCCCAATTTAATTTATTAATCCAGAATAACCTTGATAGTAACATCTAAGAAAGAATTACTTGCCTTAATGAACAACTGCCTCCTACATCATGAGACCAGAAAAACTGGGTAGTGACTGACTATTGTGACTAGATGTTTTGATCAAAGCTTTTTGGGGGGGGGCAGGGGGCATCGCTGCCCTCAGGTGGTGGGAGTAGGAAGCCCAGCATTTGCTCCGTGGAGCTGGAATCGAACCTCCGTCCCAGTGGGCCGCAGTCCTGCGCACAACCACTACGCCACCAGGGCTCAGCTTTGATCAAAGCTTTTATAGAAAAATACTAATCAACATTCTATAGGAAAATACTAGTCAAAATAGAAAAAAATGCAGAGCAAAAGAGAATTAGAAAAAATCTCCCATAGTCATAGATGCAGAAATTTTTTATTAAAATAATATAAAATCAAATTTAACATAGTATAATGGAAAATTGCATAATGACCAAATAGGGATTTTTCTCAAATATGAAAAAGATGACTGAATAGTCAAAGATCAATCCACCACATTAATAAAACAATAAAGTAATGCACTATGATCATCTCAATAAATGTCATAAAGTTAATTGGTAAAAAAAAAAAACTTAAATCTCAACAAAATGGATTGACCTTGATACAAAAACCAGCTTCCTTAATTTTATGAAATGCATCTATTAAAACATCAAATATATTTGATTACGAATTACAGAGATTTCCATCACAAATCAAGAATGAGACAAGGATGTTTCCTATTTCTTCTTTTTTATGAATACTTTAATTAGGCACTCTTACATCGCAGCACAATCCATACATTCATCCAGTGTGTCAAGCACCTTTGCACATATGCTGCCATCATCGTTTTGAAAACATTCTCTTTCCACTTGACCCCCTGATATCAGCTCCCCATTTTTCCTCCTCTCATCCCACCCAACCTCTTTCGTGAACCCTTGATAAGCTATAGATTATTATTTTCATATGTTTCCTATTTCTATTTCTACTCAACTCTGCACTGTGGATCCTAGCAAGAGCAAGAAGGTAAGAAATAAAAGTGAGAGGGCTAAGCAAACAAAATTAAGAAATAACAATTGTTTTCCAGTGAGAGAATATAATTATGATATACGTATGTAAAACACTCAAAAGACTCTAAAAGGAAACTTAAAACAATAATTAAACTTAGCAAGCTTGTTGGACATAGGTCAAAAACACAAAATTATCTGACTTTTTATAACAAGAACCATTAAAAGGAAAAATTTTAAACGTAATTTGCAAAAAGAATCAAAATAAAAATGCTTAAAATACATTTGACAAAATGTATCTGACTTATAATCAAATCAAGAACACGGTTTCTTTAGCCTTGACATGTTAATTTTAAAATAGGCGCATAATTCAAAATCTGTGCATAAGACCTCTTTAACGTGTTGAAAGGCAAGATGGTTACTTTGAGGACTCAAGTGTGCCTGACCCAAGCCATAGTGTTTTCAATCGTTTCATATGCACATGAAAGTTGGACATTGAATCAGGAAGACCAAAGAAGAATCGATGTGCTTGAATGACAGTGTGGATCAAAGATATTGAAAGTACCATGGCTTGCCAAAAGAACAAACAAATCTGTCTTGGAAGGAGAGCCAGATGCTCTGTAGAGGCAAGGATGGCGAGACTTCATCTCCAGTACTTCGGACATGCTGTCAGGAGAGAGCCGTCCCTGGAGGACCCCAAGCTTGGGAAAGCAGAGAGACAGCGAAAAGGCAAAAGGCGCTCAACAAGAGGATTGACACTGGCTGCAGCAATGAGCTCCAACATGAGAACCCCTGGCAGGATGGCCCAGGACCAGGTGACCTTTTGTTCTGTTTAGGGTTTTGTTCTGCGATACAGAGGGTTGGAACAAACTTGACAACACTCAACAGCAGAACAATTAAAATAGCCCTAAAAGAAATAGAACTAGAAAGAGTGAAAACTTTCTATGGACATTTTGAAATCCCCCCTTACAGTAAATATAAAGGCAGTATGCAGCAATGGATCTAGCCAGTAGCACAATCCCACAGAATAATGTGCAATCCCACAGGACAATTTAATCAATTAGTAAGATTTCTGACATGGGTTATTGGATGAAGTTTCCCCCAACAATCAGAGAGACGATTAAGTTCCCTCATACCAGGGGCGGGTTGCTTGTGGTGCTGGGTTTCTTTCAGCAATCATGGTGAGAATAGTACAAGTATCAAGAGAGGCTTGTCAAGAGCTTTTTTTTTTTTCAATTTTATATTAGAAACCTACTGAGCCACATATTTCAATGTCATGTCAAAATGCACACCAGTCCAAGACGACACATAGCTTTGTAAAGCCCATTTTTGTCGTATGAGCTGGCTTAATTTTCAGTAAATTATGCAGAACTAAAGGTCTTAAATCCACACACATGCGCACAAAGTGCCCTACCTATTCAAAGGCCATGAGGGAGAAACAGCAAGCAACAAAGAAGGTGATTATAATGAAACAGAAACATTTCATTCCCATAGATGAAAATAAAGAAATAAACCAAATATCTTTTCATCAACAAATAAAAAAGGCCTCTTGCCAAAAGCAATTGCAGGGCATTAATATTAAACATGAGCTAATAAGGTCAGAAGTTGTTTGGGGAAAACATCGAACCCAGTTGAGACATATTCTGCATGATAAATTCTTTCCAGAAAAGAAGGGTTTTAGACCTCTTTTCCTGTTTTACCTGGGATTGATTTTTTTTTTCATTTTTGAAAGAAACAAAACAAATAATAAAGGGGAAAAGGAAGAAGCTACAAAACATAACTCACAATTTTGTCTATAAAAGGTTAAACAAAATTATCCAAGTGCTTCCCAATCTTAATTTTTTCCCTTTGTCAATATAAATGTTTAGACTTAAACAAATATTAAGGCTTATCTTTACATATCAGAAGAAATACTTAACATCCTGAGGTTGGGGGATAATCTTGATTCAATAACTTCAACAAAGTTTAAAAAAAAATTATTTTCCCACCTCAATACTAATCATCCCTCTTCCTAAAGCAAAACAGGCGATGTGACACTCCCTTTGAACTTTCTCCCATCCAAGTACTAACCAGGTCCGACCCTGCTTAGCTTCAGAGACGAGATAGGGCGCGCTCAGTGTGGTACGACTGTAGACTCCCTTTGGACTTTCTAACTTTTCGGGAGCTGCGTGAATCACTCTTAGGCAGGAGAGAGTATTTGATCCTGGTTGTGTTCCTTTCCTGCCTGCCCTCCTTAAAAGGATCTTTTTCAAGCTGTTAATCCAGGCTACAAAAATAGCAAAGGCCTATTCTTTATTAAATGTCAAACGGGACTCCCAATGGAAATGAATTTGTTCCTTTAAAAGTCTAACATAGTTTTACACGTCCCAGCAGAGAGGAATTGTTGGCATTTGTCTCACTCTTCCTCCTGTGGCTTTTGCCAAGACCTTACACAAAGAACCGTGAAAGGCCATTTGGAGACATGTTGATTTGATGGGAATGGCCCTGGTAATCAGTGGCAGGGACCTATCCTTGCCAGCTGGCACGCATGCACGCACGCATGTTCATGAGCACGCACACACACAAACCTCCAATGTGATGGTCCTGCAATTTGAGAGATCTTATATTGGGCAGTAGTTTTCTAATACACATTTCTGGGAAAATAAAATAATACAGGTGGAGGAGTCTGGCAGGTCTACAATTGTTGGCTTTGGGCATGAACCCAGTATATAAGCACACTCCAATTCTAGGCCACCATGACTGCACAGTGTGTTCAGCTTGAATAAGCATGATAACAATATTTCCTCCCCTTACTATTATGGTCTTAGTTTCACCTCATTAATCTTGTGAGACCTGTGTATGCTCATTTGTATAATTAAGGCCATTTGATGCATGAAATCCAAGAGAGATAAACCCTTCAGAAATAGTAATGGGAGCAATGACTCCCTGAGGGTATTTGGGGGTGGGGGTGGAGGTGGAGGGGAATCAATAGCAATGATGATGATATAACCCCACTTGAGGGGAAGGACAAAATTGTAGGAGAGTGAATACATTGGACAGTATAATATATGGCAAGATAATAATAATATATAATTAATAATAAGGGTTCCTGGGGTGGAGGGAGAGAGCAGGATGGAAAAGGGAGGGAGTAAAGGGGAGCTGATATCCAAGAGTCCAAAAAGAAAGAAAATTTTTGAAATAAGGGTGGCAGTAACTGTACAATTATGTTTGATCTAACTGAATTATGGATTGTTTTAATATCTATAAGAGCTACCAATAAAATAATTAAAAGAAAAAGAGCTTTTAAATGCAGTTAAAAGGAGGGAGAAGAAAAGGAAGAGAAGGCAGAAGGGGAAGGAGAAAACATAAAAAGTAACATTGGAGCCACAATGACAAAAACTGAGATGGAGGTAGGAAGGAAAAAGTTTAAAAAAGAAACCCACACTTCCAAAAATTATTGGTGGCTACATCTAAAAAGCATGTTTTCTTTTTATACAAATCATTAGAAAAATGATGTTTCTTCAATATGTACCTTTTCAGATGAGAGTGGTGCTAATTATTTGTTTTCTGAAATGTCTGAGCTTTCACAAACTTAAGCAATAATAATTTACACAGCAGAAAATATCTGTTGTAAATCATATTGATGGTAAAAACTATTTAAGAATAGTTTTAACTATAAACAACTATAAACTATAGTTATAGTTATAACAACTATAAACAAATTCTTTCAACTCTGTTGAATCCTCTGAGAAGCCTGAACTCACATTGTTCAAGTCTTGGTCACCTGTTGACATTTATCCCTAAGTGCCTGCCAGGCTCCAGAGAACTCAGGGACACTAGAGAAGAGTGACATTAAAGGAACACACGCATGTTATTTCCAAATGGGCAACATGAGACCACCTACTAATTGGTCTTTTAGCAACATCCATAGTCACTAGGTTCAACTGTAACACTTGAATAGAATAGTATTCTGTCAAGCAATAATTTGATGCACAGTGGCAGCAGTAAACATACGAGTTAGGAGGATTCTGATATGATGGAATTTTGGGAGCGATATCCTATATTTGGAAAAAAACATCAGCATGCATAGAAGAGAAATTTTGAACAGAAAATAATATTGCCAAATTAAGGGCAACATTTATGACTAAATACATTACAAAAAATAACATCACCACTGCCCGTTGGTTGAGGCTATGGCGCACCCTGGGCCGTGGCAAGTGGGAAAGAGCTGGGTTGGGGCCATGGTCACATGATAAGGGCTTGGGGGTTCTTTTGGTTTTTGTCTAGAAGACATTAGACTGAGATGCTCCTTGTTTTCAGATATATATATATATATATATATATATATATATATATATAAATGCCTTCACTGCTCTCATAGTAATGGAAATAGTCTACCTTTCTGTTTCTGTTTCTCCCCTTGGTTCTGGTAGACATATCTAAAGTTCCAAATGGAAGGTTGTTTTCACTTCTCCAAACTTATAATAATATATTAATCTTATTCCTCTAAACTACATATTTCTATTTTTCTCCAATTCTGGAATTCTTTCCATAAGTGTAATGTTTTAAGGCAGCAATTACAAACTATATGGCTCCAATTAAATAATACACAAACCCAAGCACCCAGTCCATGGTATTATGACAAATATGGTTTAACTACAAAGAAAAGCAAAGAAGAGAGGACCATAGAAATTACATTTACTTATTGAGGGAAGTAACAGTGAAGGAATTAGACACAAAGAGAATGTGGCAGTCATGTGCTTATGTTCATTTTATGATTGAGATGTAGGGGTGGAGTCTGGCCTGTTAATCTGGAGACAGCCATTGAGTAGCCATTGAGGCTTCCATGTGGGCATGGCTTTCTCTTGAGACTTCTGGGAAATCTCGTGATATTTCCCTCGTGGAGATGAGAAGCTATCTTCCCCAGTTGTTGGGAATTAGTCTCAGAGATGATGAATTATGGACAAGACAAGATGGCAGCATCTGAGGAGCTGAAGGAGCCTGAGGAGAAGCCACACGGCCTTACCAGGATGGAGCCAGACCTCTGAAGCTGGAGAAGCCACGTGGAAATCCCTGCCAGCCTGAGTTGCCTGTACCACCACTGGATGCTGTTGATGGACCCTGAGCCCTGAAAGCAAGGAGCCATGGGTAGACCCCTGCCAGCACCGGGATTCTGCACCCACTGGCCTGTGACTTCATGAGTCAGAAGGAGATGTATAGACTGGTATCAGGCATCTGGGCTAATATCGGATTTATGACTTTGAACTGGACTGGGTTTGGGTTGGGATGCTTTCTTAAGGTCCTATTCCCCTTACATATAAACTGTACCCATATATCCATATGCATGTCTATGAATTGTTTTTCTCTCGTTTACCTGGACTAACACAGAGGTCTTCTCATTCTTTTTCTCTACCTGGGTAATTGATGAAGGGGTCTTCATTCTTCATGTTTTGCATTTTTTCTATAGATGTACTATACTCCACAAAGCAGATAGATGATGATAGATATGCTATGATATAGATATATTTTATTAGGATTTCTAAAAAAAATCAAGAAATTTTTTAGACTAAAAAGGAACTTAAATGAACAACTTCTGGACAGTTAGTATATTTCAAGGATAGACTGAGATGAAGTCAAAATTCAAATATAATTGCACTAACTAAAGCAAAGCAGTCATAAGTAAAGGGAGTATGTAGATAATCTTGCAGAGTTTATTTTGTGCTGCTATTTATTGAAAGCTGGGGACACAACAATGACACTGTGGACAAAACACACAGGGTGTTTTTTCATGAAATTTGCATTCTGGGGTGAGGAAAATAAGAGAGATATAGAGACTAATGATAGATGGATACATGGATAGAAAGAGGGCAAAATAGACAGACAGAAAAGCAGTTCAGAAAGCAGGGAGAGCATGAGCAAATCTTAAGAGTTGAAAGAGTTCTGCAGAGTTGAAAAACAGGAAACCCCTGTGGCTGGAAGATAGTGAGAATAGGGGAAAGAGCATCACAGGATGCTAAAGAAAGGAAGGGGGAAAGACTGCACTGTAATTTGTAATGATATGATCTGATTTGCATTTTTAAAAGATCACTTCGATTACTTTATAGACAATAGATTATATGAGGGAGTGCCCCAAAACATGGATCTTTTCAAAGTTATGAATTTAAATAATTTTCAAAGTTATGAATTTAAATAATTTTTAAAAACAACCTTACCACCTTCCAAGTACTCTCCATCTACTTAAAAAATTAGTCAATTCTGTGATTCCATTCTTGGAAACATTTTTCAAACTCATCTCTTTGGATGGCTGACAGCACCTCCCTCGTTTTTTTACTTCACCTCTTTTATGTCATCAAATCATTGTTCTTTCACATCCCTCTTCATTCTCCGAAAAAAAAAAAGAAGTCACACAGAGCAAGGTCCAGTGTGAGGGGCAAGAGAAGCATGCTGAGCTTTTTAGCCCCAAACCGGCACATGGTGCCGGCTATGAGCCGGTGCATGATGGTGGTGACAAAACCAGCCCCTTGTTTACCACAAATCAGGTCTTTTGTGTCACAAACTATTACACAATCTTTTCAGACTAAATAGAAAGTTTGATTAACAGCCTGATCTGATGGAACAAATTCCAAATGCGCTAACCCCCTTGCATCCAAAAACGAATGAGCATGGTCTTGATCTTTGATTTTACTTGTGGAGCTTTTGGTAGACAAGGTGACAATGACATCTCTCACTGGCTAGAATGATACTTGCTTTGGGAGTGGTAAGATAGCACCCCGTCTTGTCACCAGCAGTGACCTTGGGAAAATGACTGGGCGACTTCTGAGCCATTCTTTCAGTGCACAGCATGCTTCCACTCAATGCTCTTTTTTCTGGTTAATCAAAATCCACGGCACGAATCTCACAGCCACCCTTCTCAGTCCCAAAATGGCTTGACTGTGCTCCTAGATGGTCCAGACAATGTCCCCATCTCTTGGCTCCTCTGTTGTCAGTCATTGAGCAGAAGTGCACCAATTTTGTGAATATTTTTGTCTGTTTGGGAAGTGGACAGATGTCCAGAATGAGGTATGCCATTGATTGACACTTCACCTCTTTTTTTAAATCATTTTATTGGGGACTCATACAACTCTTATCACAATCCCTACATGCATGCATTATGTCAAGCACGTTTATACATTGGTTGCCATCATAATTCTCAAAGCATTTTCTTTCTACTTGATCCCTTGGTATTGGCACCTCATATTTTCCCTCCCTCCCCCACTCCTTCTTCATGAATCCTTGATAATTTACAAATTATTATTACTTTTTCATGTCTTACCCTGTCTGATGTCTCCCATCCCCCCACTTTTCTGTTGCCTGTCCCCCAGAGAAGGATGATATGTAGATCATTGTGATCAGTTCCTCCCTTTCCCCCCACCTTCCCCTCACCCTCCTGGTATCACTAGTCTCATTATCTGTCCTCAACTCCCTTTCTTTCCAGTTCTTATCTGTACCCATGTACTTGCTCTGGTCTAGTTGGAAGACAACACTTTTGAAATGAGAAAACCACGCCATCACTTGAATTTTCCACATTGCACTGTCCTTGTAAGTTTTGTTCAACATCACAACAGCTTTTGCCAAATTTTTCCTGAGAAGGAAACAAAATTTTATAGCTGCACACTCTTCTCTTAAATCAGCCATTGCAAAAACAAGTTTTGAGTGAAATTGCTTTTATGAAACAATTCTCTGGAACCAGAGAGAACCTTCCCAGGTGACCACCGGGTGCACTAACTCAGAGTGAGTTGTTCACTAGATCTTCACCTAGTTATGAAAGCTTCCTTCTTCCCAGTGACATTCCAGTTTTTGGGGGGAGTAAACCTTGTTTAGAGAAGATAAGGCAACAAATAGCTGTAAAATAGTCCAGCAGAGAGAAAATGGTGATCTGTCTATTAATGGGTTACTAATAGTGGTAAAGAAATAATAATAGATGGATTCAGGCAGAACTTATTGATGTTTCAGTGCAGGAGAAAAAGAAAAGTTCAGATTCAAATATAACTTCTGGATTGCACCTAGAACCAAAAGGCTGGCAGTTCAAAACAATCAGCTGCCCCATTAAAGAAAGGTGTAGCAATTTGCTTCTATAAAGGTTTAAAACTTTGGAAACCCAGTGAACCAGTCCCTCTCTCCCTTATGAGTTGGAATCAGCTCAACATCTGTGGGTTACTGAAATGATAAACTGGGATAAAAGCGGCCATGAAGGGAGTCTAGGTATTCTGTTCCAACTGCATTATGGAGATAGTGCTAATTACATTTGCACAAAAAAGATGTCATGTGGACATTGGACAACAATCTGTAATTCTGAAGAGGACTGTGTACGCAGGAACTGACAGCCTGCGCATTATGTTTAAAGTCTCAGAGATAGACAGGGTGACCTAAGTGCCATGTGTAGATACAGGAAGAAATGTCCTTAGAGGAACTTCTAATCCTTGAAATTATGCAGCAGAGAATGAGATTCCAAGAAAGACAAAAGCAGAGGAACAGGCAAACCAGGATACTACAGTGCAAGAAAACCAAAAGGACATTTTCTTTAAGTGGAGGATGTCCCACAGTATCAACTGCCACTAAGGGATTAAGTAGGATGAAAGCAAAGAAATGCCACTGCTGATATTTGGCATTAATGGACTCCCTGGAATAGTCGCAGGGGATTATCTGGGAGAGGAGAGAGCAAGGACAGGAAGTCAGTGCCCTTTAGGAACATGGATTCCCAGGGCTATTGCTGAGAAAGGGGAAGAGAACCCTAGCCCAGGCGGAAATGCAGTCTGAGCCGAAGAAAACAGGGAGTGGTTTTTGGTTTGGGTTTTCTTAGGAGACACGAGCTGATAAGAATGCCAGTTTGTGGAGGGCGGTGGGGGATGGTGGGAGCCCCAAATCCATATGCAGACAATCTAGTCAAGCTGAGTCACTGGTGGATCCGCTCCAGCCACAGGCAAGAGTGTGAACAGCCTTACTATCAGGCAGAGACCATTTTATTCTTGAGCATGCTGCTCTGACCTTGATACTTGTCCAGCTGACTACCCTGTCGCCTGGACCATGTTTTGGTTGCAAATGTCTCTTACTGGTTCCAGGACAGAAATATCTTCCCTGGGTTTTTTAATGTTATTGGGGACCTGGACCTTCTTTTTCTTTCCTCCTCTTTCTTCTTCTTCTTCTTGTTGTTCTTCTTTTTTTTAATTAATTTTTTTGGGGGGCAGGGCATCACTGCTCTCCAGTGGTGGAAGTAGGAGGCCCAACCCCACTGCCGGAATTGAACCTCCATCCCAGTGGGCCGCAGTCCCGCGCACAACCACTACATCACCGGGGCTCAGCCCTTGTTGTTGTTCTTCTAACAAATCATTTTATTAGGGGCTTTTGCAGCTCTTATAACAATCCCTACATCAATTGAATCAAGCATATTTGTATGGATGTTGCCATCATCATTTTTAAAGCACTTTGTTTCTCCTTGAACCCTGGGTATCAGCTCCTCTTTTTGCCCTCCCTCTCTCACCCTCCCACCCTTATGAATCCCTGAAAAACTATAAATTCTTATTATTTTCATATATTATACCGTCCACTGTTTCCTTTTACTCACGTTTCTATTGTTCATCCCCCTGGCTGGAGTGGGGGAGGCTGTACATTGATCCTTGCTATCTGTTCCTCCTTTCTCCCCCTTATCCCCCATCTTCCCCTCATGATGTTGCTATTCGCATTACTATTCTTGAGGGCTTTCTCTGTCCTGGGTTCTGTGTGTTGAGACCTCTTATCTCTGTGTACAGGCTCCAGTCTAGCCAGACTTGTATGGTAAAAGCACAGTCAAGATAGGGGAGGATTGGGGGAGGAGGGGTGGGAAGCATTAAAGAACTAGAGCAGAGTTGTGTGTTTTTGTGGGTGCAATACTGCACCTTAGCTGACTCGTGCCTTTCTTGTGATCCTTCTGTGATGGGATGGCCAAGGTGTACAGATGGCTTTTGGGTCTCCACGCTGAACCCCCTTATTTGCATTGATAGAGTTGTTTGTTTGGGATCTTCTGACACCTAATAGCTGATCCTGTTGACAACTCATGACCATGTTTCTTCCATGTATATCTTGTTGCTTCCCTGCTAGATGGCTACTTGTTTAACTGCAAGCCTTTAAGGCCCAGATGTTATATCTTGTAAAAACCAGGCACCATCAGCTTTCCTCACTACATTTGCTTATGCACCCATTTTGTCTTCAGCGATCATGTTGAAAAGGTGAAGCATCACAGAATGGCAGGTTATTAGAATTAAGTATTCTTGCATTGAGGGACTACTTGAATAGAGGCCAAATGTCCCTTTGCTACCTTCATATTTAACATATAACTAAAAGGACATAGACCTATATCTCTATCATTATAATTAATATATTTACATATACACATTCCTCTATTCATGCCTCTATAAATGTCTTTTACCTTCTATTGTTTCCTCTATTTCCTTTTACTTTCCTCCTGTCTCCTTCTCATGTTTGACATTCATGTGGCTTTCTGTACTTCTTCTTGATGACATTGCACTTGATCAAACCCCAGCAGGCATCCTATACTCTCCTTGCCATAGACTTTAGGTCACTTGTTCCTTTGTCCTTCTCTTTCCTCCACCTCCCCCTTTCCCAGATCTCCCCAAATCATCTATTCCATTGTTTTCTCCTCATGATTGTTTTTCCTGCCTATCTTATATACATAAGCATGAAAAACTAAGAGAAATAAAAGTCTATAAATAGTTTCAGGTCTTTCTGCTGACACTTTTGAATGTTTTCCTATCAAGTCTAATGAGTCTGAAGCTTATTTTCAGGATTCCTCAGGGTCTTCATTGTTTTGCTCCCATTGCTGCTCTGTTGCACTCCCTGACTTTTTCATTCAGGTTTTGTGAATGTGTGTGTGTTTGTGTTGCTTCTTATGCATTATTTGTATCTTTGTCTGTATACTAGTATGTTTTTAGCCTTAGCAACAGTGCAATTATGTTTTTTATTGTTTTCTATTGGGTCTTGTAGCTGTGAAGCACAGGAGAAGTGGGTATATAATGTGAATAACAAATGCAAGGGGTTATAGGAAATACAGGAATGGGGATGGGGAAGGAAAGGGGATCTCAAAGGAAATGATGAAGAAAGAAGGGGGGGAACAACACTAGAATGGATTGTGATTGCATAACTTCTTGGAGGCAATTTAACCAAAGGAGAGGGGATGGTCTAAAAAAGTTAAGTAGGGGTGATTTAACAATTCTCCTTGATATGATTGAATGATTGAACTTTTGAATTATATGATATGCAAATTATTTGCCAATAAAACTGTTGAAAAGGGGGGAAAGAGTACTTCAGAGAGTGTAAGATATGGCAAAGTAATAATAATTTATAAATAATTTATGAGTCTACGAGGTGGTGGGGAGCAGGGAGGGAGGGAAAAAATGAGGAACCAGTGCCCACAGCCTAGAGAGAAAGTGAATGCAATGAGAATGATGAGGGCAGCCGATGTACAGATGTGCTTGACACACAATGGACTTATGCAAGGATTGTGATAAGAGTTGTATGAGCCCCCCAATAAAAGGATTTTTAAAATAAAGATTCTAGTAAAGAGGAAGCAGCAGAATGAAGGGGGGAGATAAGGTCATTGTGGGCACAGAGAATGAAGGATGGAAAAGCATGTGGAACTCAAAGCCAGGGTTCATGTCTGAGGAGAATACTTTGTCCATCATATCAGAAGGAATCGTGGATAGAATCACTGGTAGATTATGATGTAGTGGATGCTAACATAAGGAAGTCAATGGCGGGTAACTTCTGTTTTTACCAAGAAGGACGAGCAGCGCATTCATAGAAAGCAGAGAGAAGAAGAAGGCATCAGAATACAGGACGCAATATGAGTGTGTCATTTTCAAGAGCAGAAAGGGAACACACCAGGACCATGGGATGATAATGCATGCTGATGCAGACATATTTCTACAAATTAAAAGTTACATTAGTGTGTCTGGCTTTTCTCAGGCAGTTTTGGCTGGTTGGCTACAGGCAAGAAGTTGATGTTTATCCAGGGTTGAGACTTTCGCAGGGAACTAAAACAGGGAAAGGAGAAGAGCAGAGTAGGTTCAAAAGTGAATCATCACAATGAAGACCACAGACTCTAAGCCTGATGAAACAACTAAACAGCCCGTGGCCGCCTGTTGATTTCCACTCATGGCAACCCATAGGTGTGAAATGTGTCCCCGAGGGTTTTTTCACGTTTGCTTTTGCAGAAGTAGCAGTGCTCAGGGAAGAGCGGGTATGGGCTTGACTTCAAGGCCAGGACCGGCAGTTTGAAAGCACTAGCCCCTCCAAGGCAGAAAGACGGGGCTTTCTACTCCCATGGAGCGACTCTCTCAGAAACCGACAGGGATGAGTCTAGCCTGGGCTGGAAGGCTACCAGAGTCGACATCGACATGACAGCAGTGAGTTTGTTTGTTTGTTTGCTTTCAGAAAGAGCTTATTATATAGTTATTTCGGGGTTCATTGTTCAAGCTACCAACCTTTCAATTAGTAAAGTAGTGGGAGTAGCAGCAGCGTGATTAGTCGTAGTAGTGTGATTATCCAATTGTTAGACCTGAGACTCAAGTTTGATAACCAAGCCAAACTTACTGCCCATTCATTAGTCAATTCTAACTCATAATGATCCTGTGGGGACCGAGTAGGACTGCTTTTCCAGGCTGCGTATCTGTACAGAAACAGAAAGACTCGTCTTTCTCCTTTGGAACAGCTGGTAGGTTTGAACTGCTCACCTTGCAGTTAGCAACCTAATGCCTTGCCCACAATACTACCAGGACTACTGGTAAAGAGGGAAATACATTCTCTAAGGGATTCTGATTTCTAGTCAGGAAAGTGGCAAGATCTGCTTTTCAAAATGACACTTCCACAATTTGTCTTGTATTCTGACATCTTCTTCCTCTCTACTCTCTATAAGTGAACTGGAGCACTCGATAAGGTAGAAGGGATGCTGGAATTCAGTTGCCAGAGCAGTAAAACTATGGACAGACACGATGTGGCCATTAAAGGGTAGAACACTTAGAGGTTCTGAGAGTCCTGTGGTAGTGCAGGTTTATCAAATTCACATTCAGGAACAAATTAAAAATTGACTATAAAAGAAAACAAAGTGGCATAGTGGACTAAGACATTCTTCTAATGACTGTCCACATTGTATCTGCTCCCAAAAGCTTCACCTTATAAAATATTTTCACTGTGAAGAGGAAGGCAAGATCCATGCCAGGGCTCTAACTTTTGATCACTCTGCAGGCTAAAACTAAGATAACTAACACAAGTGTCTCCATGCCTCCTAACTTTCTAAATCCAAATAGCGTCTCCATCATCAAGGACAAATGAAATCGAACTTTGTCCCAAGGTCTCACAGTTTGATATTATTATATTGTTCTTTTGCCATTTATATAAAGTGAAGATGAGCTATTCATTGGCAACACGTGTATTTTTCCTAACAGTGACCTCTACTATGCCTTCACCATATAAATATGTTATCAAACAAATTCCCTCTTATTTGAGACTCCCCAGTTACCTATATTCTTCTTCTGTTCAGTCATAGAGAGGAGGATTGCTTGCTTAAGTGAATTGAGGGCTCATTCTCAGTACATCATCTCAGTATAAGTCAGAATCAGCTCAATGGCAGTGAGTTTATAGTCAGAAAAATATCCAAGGGTAGGCTCACTAGCACCATTCGTGGTAAAACATCTACAGGAACCCTATAACTCTTGGATCTCTTGTTCTTCACATTGTGGTAGAGATGGGGAGAGTGAAGGAAAGTGTCATAAGGAAGTTGTGTCATCACAACCTTTCCTTTACTTCCTTAAATTTGTTAGTTACTGGTTTTCATTTTCCATTGTACACACTTAGGAGAAAATCCAAGTCTACCATGTGCAAGATGAATTTCTAAATAAAAGTAAAAAGAAAACAGAGTTTATACTAAACCCAAACAACATCCTGAGTGAAAAAAAGCTGGATTTTTGTGGGAATCTGGCCCCCAAAGTAGGTTCATGCTGAGAATGTGCCACTTGAAAACATCTCTTTGGAAGCAGTGGCTGCACGAGTGAAATGAAAGAACATTTAGTAGAATAATTTACAATGCTGGGCTCTGACCCAGAACTACCAATAAGCAGAGTAAAGATGGACTAGAGAGGAAGAGGCATGTCTCTCCCTTAGATGACAACGTGATGGTGAAAGTCTTGTCATCTAGGGGGAATTTGTGCATTTGCTCTACAAAAAGTATTATAGAAACCATGCATGAACCTGAGTTAAGAGATACTGGCCTGGAATGTGGCATTCTGCACCACACTCACACGATCTAGTGACTAGAATTACCTCTGTTACAACTGTCAAAATGGCCACAGCTCCCCAACAGAGTTGCAGCAGCTCCACTTAATATTCCTGTCTGCTGAAACAGCAAAGATCCTTTGTGCCTGCTTTTAAATGCACATTCTTAATAAATGCACATCCAATATAAAGCTACTCTTTAACAAACTCTTTACTCCCTGCTTCTCTGATGAAGCTTCCTGTGGTCTTTCAGGGGATTGTTAACCCAAGAATAGATAGCACTTTTGCCGCATGAGCAGGTCCGGCAGCACTCCATTAAGCCTTCCAGTATTTACTAGGAAGAGTCATCTCTCACCTCTGAGGAGATGAGCCAGTTGTTCAGTGATGAGCTCAGGAGCCTCCTGGAGAATCTCTTTCACCACGAAGGAGGAGGAGGAGTCTCGGAACTCAAAGCCCGCATCACTGGGCCCAATGGGATTAATGACTTTCACAACTGCTGACTCTAGAGTGGCGTCCTCACTGGAAAGCACATGAAGGAGAGGGGAGATGGAGATGTGACATGTTTTCCTGTAACTGTTTAATCTCCGCTCCCACACACTTGCCATCCTCTAGCATCTTTTTTTTTTTTTTTGGGGGGGGGAGGGTATCACTGCCCCCTGGTGGTCGTGGGAGCTACCCAGCCTTGCTCCTGGAGAGCTGCTGCTGGATTTGAACCGCCAAGCCCATGGGCCACAGTCCCGCACTCAACCACTTACGCCACCGGGGCTCAGCCCCTTTTCTATCCTTAATAGCCAAAAATACCGGTAAGGGCACATGGCTCAGAAGAAGGAAACGTAATGATTTCCTACATTTCATTATTGCTGCCCTCTTTCCCAGATACACAGAAAACCCTGGCACCCCCATGTCCCATCTCTTGTTTTCCTCAAAAACAAAGCAACACCAACAAAAAATTAAAACCTTTAAATACACTGCCATTAAATCAACACTGGCTCACAGTGATCCTATCAAACAGGGCAAAATTGCCCCTGTGTTTCTTAGGCTGTAACTATTTATGGGAGTGCCTCGGAGCCGGTGGCAGAAGCACTTTAGGTGTAGAGAAGTCATCTTTGACCCTATTAAGTAATACTGTAAGATTGATTTGAATTAGGAAAACTGAAGAAGAATGTATGTATTTGAATTATAGTGCTGACAAAGAATCTTCCAACGACCATGGACTGTCGAAGGGACAAACAAATCCATCTTGGAAGATATGCAGCCAGAATGCTCCTGTGAGGCAATGATGGAAAGACTTGATGTCACATACTTTGGACATGGTGTCAAGATAGACAATCCCTAGAAAAGGACACCATCCTCGATGGACAACATCACAGAGGAAGACCCTCAAGGAACTAGAACATCAGCATGGCTGCAACAATGGGCTTAACCATAGGAACCATTATGAAGCTGGCACAGGATCAGGCAGTGTTTTGTTCTGTTGTATGTATGCTGTGAATTGAAAGCAACTTGATGGCAACTGAAAATAATAATATAAAGTGCATTCTAAAATCTCCATTTTAAAGGCGCGAAAACTGGCATAAGGAGGTTAAGAAATGTAGCCATGGTTATGCAACTAAGAAGTGAACTGACTGTCTTTCAACCCTGACAATCTGGCTCCAAACCTTCAATTGCGCTTAGGAAAAAATTCTACTCTACTAAATTTTGTCAGCCATCATCCTTTCTGGCTTTGCCTTAATAGATACAACTATTATTTATTTTTTGTGCTGGTCTAAATCAAAGGAGTGGCAATGGAGAGGGAAAAAACATGTTGGATTTTAAAAGGATACTATTTCTTAAACAATCCCCAACCAGATATAAAGCTTCAATCTTAAAGCCAATCTTAAAATAACTCTAAGGGTTTGGGATGGCCCACAATGTCTCACAGTTCTTTCCTTTGTCTTGTTATGTCTTTTGTGAGTCTGTTCACTGGCATGAGCAGTCTTGAAAAATTAGCACAAATATACCAAGCTTGTGATTTTCCTGAAAAATGGTGATAGTCAAATAACTTAGCGATCACTCTCAGCCAGTTGTAAATGATTATTGATAAACACGATTCAGACCAATTTGGTATGTTTCAAAGAGCAAGAGGACCAAATCTGCCATGCTCAGAGAGATCAATTTTAAAGACTTTTTTAAAATATATGATCTATACACATGACATTGTAACACAATCATACCTAAGTATGCTTCCTAAGAAAATTAAATTAAAAAGTTAGGTACCAGCACAATTTCTTATTCCATGCATATTCAGAATTGTGTGCTCGTTAAGGTCACCAAACATTTACAACTTGGAAAACTATGAAAAAAAAATAACATCTCAAACTACTAAGAGGTAGAAGGATAAGACTTTATTCAATAGCCTTCCAGTTCAGGGCTCAGCTCAGTAAGTCTTTACAGACACCCCTGAACCAGGTGATACAATCCCCACAGGAGCCTCCTACTGAGACTTACCTGGCGAGCACGTTGCCACCAACAAGTGTTATTGATAACTTCCCTTCAATATTTAGCTGATGCAGATTGATTTCATCTCGGAATACGTGGAATGACTCAGAGATATTTAGCTCTTCTAAAATAAACCGTGTCTCAGTGAAATAGTTGAATTCAGTTCTTGGGATGTTCAGCACTGGCAAGCAGAGCACCCCAGGGGGGCTGACCTATCAAGAAAAAGTTGACTTAATCACTCAAAGCATCAGGAGGGAAAAAAAAAAAACAGACATTTTTCTCAAGCTCAAGAGTAACAGGTGCAGGAAATGTAAGTCCTATGGCCTCCGTACCTTAGGTGTGGAATTCTTAACCAACTTTTCTTGAACCACATAGATAGAATATTACCCATTAGTACATGGTGCTGAGTATATTTTTTAACTTACAGATATTTCTTAGGGGTTAACTGAAATGTTTTAAGTTTCACTCCAGCCCCTCTAAAATTAAAAAAAAATGGTATCTTTCTTTCCTTCTTTCTTTCTTCTTCTGCTTTAAAGCATTCTTCTCTTCAGGAAAGATAACAAGCTCATATCAGTAAAGGAACTGTCAGGAAATTGCTGAAGCAAGGCAGGAGGGGAAGTGTGAAGCCAGAAGGCAAATGAGGGGGGGTTTCCCACCCCAACTCCAAAGGATTTTTTTTCAAAGCTATGTATTTAACTTTGTTTTACAAAACCTTATCACCTTCAAAGTGCTCTCCATCACACTTAATACATTTGTCAAATCTGATATCCCATTGTTGGAAACATTTTCAAACTCATCTCTTTGGATGGCAGACAGCAACTCCCTTGCTTTTCCTTCCCCTCTTCTATGTCACCACACTGCCATCCTTTCATGTCCCCATTCATTTGCATAAACATGAAAGAAATTGCATGGAGCAAGGTTAGGTGCGTAAGGTGAGTGAGGCAGAAGAGGTATGCTGTGTTTGCCAAAGAATGGCACCCTGAGAGGGCTGGGTGAACAGGCGCATGGTCATGGTGGCAAAACCAGTCCCTGTCTGCCACAGATCGAGCCTTTCTGTGGCACACTGTCATGTGGTCTTTTCAGAACTGCTAAATAGAAAGCTTGATTACCAGTTTATCCTGGTGGAATGAACTCCACCTGCACAATGAGTCATCTTTTTTTCCACTTGGGAAGTTGAAACACATGCAGAACAGAGTTAGCTATTAATCAACATTTCACCTTTTTGAAACGAGAAAACCACTCCTACACTAGATTCCCGCCCCCCCCCCCCAAAAAAAAAACGCTGTCCTTGTAAGCTGTGTTCAGCAACAGCTTCTGCCACACTTTCCCCAGGCAGGAAATCAAATTTCACAAACACATACTGTTCTCTCAAATCAGCCACCACAAAAAATGAGGTTTGACTGAAAATGCTTTTATAAAATAATCTCATTTGGACCAAAGAGAAACTTCCCAGGTGATACCACTGGGTGCATTAACCCAGAATGAGTTGCTAGATGCTCAACTAGCAGGAAAAAAATGTGTATTATGAAAGCTTTGCTCCACCCAGCACAATTCTACTTTTCTCTGGGTAACCCTTCATATATCCTGTCTAAAGGGGGTATCTGCCACTCAGCTGAGACCAATTATTTACCTACAGAAATCCAGGCCCCATCTAGAAACATCCTCTCATTACTCATAAGAGGCTAAGAATGTACATATCAAAGTGTAATCTGTGATATCTAATTGTTAGAGTGAATTTTGTTTGTTTTTAATTCCATACACAACTAGTTCTATGAAAACCCAGTAAATCAGACATGACCCACAGATGAACAGATTTGTGAATTCTATTGATTCCTTATATTATTTAAAACCTCTTATAATAACAAATATTTGTAGTATTTTTCTAACTTGAGGCAGTGGTAGAGAAATAAAGGTGGATATCACTCCTAAGGACCATCAAGTGAATTTCAGCTCATGGTCAGCTCGTGTGTCACAGAAGAGAATTGCTACATAAGGTTTTCTTGACTACAAGTGTTACAGAGGCAACCTGCCCAGTCTTTCTCTTATGGCACAGCTATATGGATTTGGATGCCAACCTTTGGATTTGTAGTGGAGTGCAAGGCATTTGCACAGCCCAAGGACCTGAAAACCAAATCCCACTATGGTCAAGTCAACTCCAACCCACAGTAACCATTTAAGATTGAGTAGAAAGGTCTCATGGGGTTTCCAAGGCTTTAAATCTTTACAGAAGCTCATGGACACATCTTTATCCCATGGAAAGGCTAGTAAGTTTTAATTCTCAACCTCTCAGTAGTCAAGGACTTTAGCCACCGCCCCACCAGATCCTAAGGGATGAGCCAAAATCACTGCCATTCAGTCGGTTCCAACTCTTTGCCCTACAGATTGATGTAGAAACTCTTTGGATTTCCTTGGGAGCAGAAAGCCTCATCTTGTTCCTAATCAATGGCTAGAGTTATCTAACACCTGATATTGAATCTTGCAGAAATGGAATTGATACCCAAGTTAAGGACATGTTGCTTGAGCCCATCCTGTCAGGATTTATAATAGAATTGCAGTTAAAAAAAAAGACATAGTTTCTAGTTCAGTGTCTGCTGGGTGACTGAGAAAGCCATTTTCTAAGTTTCTGTTTTCCCATCTGTAGAATGGTCTAAGTGAAGCCAGGTATGCGAAGTGTCAAGAGTTCTGTCTTCGTGTTGCTATACCATGTGCTGATATCCTGAGACGGTATTAGGAAAACAGGAAGAGCAGATTCTCAAGAAGAATCAAAAAAGACACACAGACTTCTATCTGGGGGAACAGGTCAATAAACTATGAGGAAGCAACATAACAGATTTCAGCACGTAGCCTTACGGTAAATCCACAGTGGCCTCCCTGTTTAGTAGCAAGCCTGGGAAGGTAAGAGCACACATTTCTGTGTTTTTATTTGTCATATATATTTGTCGCTGTGGAGGGCCCCTGTGGGTCAGCATTGACCCTGTGAGTCTGGTTACTGATTGGTTACTCGTTTAACACACTCAGCAGCTAACCAATAGGTTAGCACAACCAACAGGTTGACACATCTAGAGCAGCCATAGGTACCTTAGATACAGGGCCTGGCAATCTTCTTCTGAAAAAGATCAGTCACCAAGACCCCCATGGGGCACAGCTCTAGCCCATCACATGCGGGGCTGCCAAGAATTGGGGTGACTCAGTGGCAATGGATGGATTTTTACTCCTCCCTGTTTCATCTATCAAAATCCCCACCTCTTTTGTTGGATGCAATTATATGTATTTAAAACATTGCCGTTGTTATTAGTTGTTCTAACATAGCATTTCTTTTTAAAGAGTTTTTATCCATGTAAAAATCAATCTGCTTCCATTATACCTAGATTAGCAATGTTTTTCCCTTAGAGTCAAAATATGCAGTTAATAAGATCATTTAATGAGATTAGTGTTTTATATGCATATCTTGACACATGCACATTTATCTCCTCATACCAATTAATCTCCTTTGTAAAGTTCAACAAATTTTTAGATAAATTTGATACAAAGCCACATGTAGAGATCAGACTATTACACCCGGCATTTTTTGTCAGCTGCTGCCCTAAAGCAGTTCTTGCCTCCCACAGCTCATTCTGGAACACTGCTTTTCATGTGAATTCAAATCACCCTAGATCAGCTAAGCATACTGCTTGAAGCCAAGGATCCAAGTACAATTAAGATTTAAAAAGTCCAGACTCCAGAAATTACACATTTTGATTAAGTTTAAAATAGTATCCAGACATTCATATTGTGCTTTTCCTCAGGCTCTAGAGTGAAATATTTCCATGAGATGCTGAGTTTTTTGGAATAGAAAATTTTAAATGATTTATTGTCAGGTCTTCCCACCCCTACACACATGCCACAAGAAGTCTTGGTGGCACAATGTTCAAGTGCTGGACTGCTAACTGAAAGGTTGGTGGTTTGAACCCACTAGCTACTCCTCAGGAGAAGAGACCTTTCAATAACCCCTGTAAAGATTACCACCCAGAAAACCCTAGGGAGCTCAACTTCACCCCGTTCTGCTGGTGATGCGTGGGAACCAGTCCAATGGCAGTCAGCACACAGCATGCCCACAGCTCCCAGAGGAGGATGCCTCTTGCTCCAGGGAGGCTAGCATTGGCTAAAGCACAAGCTTGCTGCGCAGTTAAGACTAAAGAGAAAAGCAGGACAAGCATGTTGATGACATGCAGGTTTGACATAGTAACAACGGCTCTGTGGTTAGGATTCTTGTTAATACTCTCTTTCCTTCATAGGCACTTTATTCTGCATATATTTTTCTATTCCCAACGGCTAGGCTATCCAAGGAAGACAAAATAAGGCAAAACAAAGCAAAACAAAATTCAGACACTTACTTTCATTACCTTTCCTAAATCCCATAGCAATTAGATTATTTTATTTGAAAATATTGACCACTTGAAAACAGTGTTTTATGGAGATCGTCATTAAAAATAGCCAGAACAAAGCCCACCATCTAGTCAGTGTATATTTGTCAAGTCATAAATTGCAATACTTTATTCTCTGTAACAACAAACCAGAGCATGAAAAATTATGTTGCTGCTTTTGTTCCAGGAAGTGTTTGTCCTTACAGGCTATGTAATAACTAAAATATAAAAAGCATAGACTTTTCTCACCTTCTCTAGAAAGTAAGCATATGTAAATGCAGAGATGAGAGAATCCAAGTCACATGACTTGTGTCCAATAACAACGTGGACTTTCTCCAAGCGTTTGCTTCGATTCTGAAACAAATTCAAATGAAAAATCAAATATTTAACCTGAAAAGGATCAATAGAAACAGAAAACCCTTAATATTTTTTAGGCATGCCTGAACTAATTTACACAAGTAGCAGAACTTTGTACATGTCTCATGAAGTTTGTTGGGCTTCTTGCATACAGATTTTTTTCTTTAATTTTTTAATAATTCATTTTATTGGGGACTCTTACAGTTCTTACCACATCCATTGTGTCAAGTACATTTATACATATGTTGCCATCATCATTTTCAAAACATTTTCTTTCTACTTGAGTCCTTGGTATCAGCTCCTCTATTATCTCTCCCTCATCCCCTCTCCCCCTTGTGAACGCTTGATAAATTATAATTGCTTTCATATCTTATACCATCCATTGTTTCCCCTTACCCATGTTTCTGTTCTTCATTCTTTTTTAAAAAATTATTTCATTGGGGGGCCTTACACCTTTTATAACACCCCATACATCATTCGTATCAAGCACACCTGTACACATGTTGCATCCTCATTTCCAAATATTTTCAGTTTGAGCCCTTGACATAAGCTCCTCTTTCCCCCTCCTTTTTTTATAAATCATTTTATTAGAGAATCATACAATTCCTATAAAGATCCATACATACGTCAATTGTATGCAGACCACATTTGCACACTTGCTTTCATCATCACTATCAAAGCATCCTCCCTCCACTTAGGCCCCCAGTACCAGCTCCCCATATTCCCCCTACTCCCCTCCCCCATGAACCGTTCATAATTTAAAAATTGTTATTAGTTTTTCATATCATACACTATCCAATGTGTCCCTTCACTCACTTCCCCATTGTCCATACCCCAAAGAGGAGGTTATATGTAGATCCCTGAAATTGGTTTCCCCCTGTTGTTTGGTATTATACATATATCCTTGCTGTCGGTTCCCCTTCTCTCCCTCTACCCTCAAAGTTTTGCTACTCTCATTTCTGTTTCTGGGAGGGGGTGAGGGGCTATCTGTCCTGGATTCCATGTAGGACGAGTGCTTTTATCTATATCAGTGTACATGCTCCTGTCTAGCGAGGTTTGCCAGGGAGAACTGCAGTCTTGATAGTGGTGGGGAAAAAGCATTAAAAAAAAATCTAGAGTAGGACTGAGCCCCAGTGGCATAGTGGTTGAGTGCAGGGCTGGGACCCACTGGCTTGGCGGTTCAAATCCAGCAGCAGCTCTCAGGAGCACGGCTGGGTAGCTCCCACGACCACCAGAGGGCAGTGATGTCCCCCCAAACAAACAAAAAATTTTTAAACTAGAGTAATGTTGTGTATTTCATTAGTTCTATTCTGCACCCTAGCTGTCTTGTACCTTCCTTGTGACCCTTCTGTGAGGGGATGTTCAATTCTCTACAGATGGGCTTTGGTTCTCCACTCCAACACCCATCATTTGCATCAATAATTTTGTTTGTTTGGGATCTTCTGATGCCTGATATCTGATCCTGTCGTCACCTTGTGATTACATGGGCTGGTGTGCTTTTTCCACGTGGGCTTTGTTGCTTCCCTACTATATGGCCACTTTTTATCTTCAAGCCTTTTAGTCTCCAGACACTTTATCTTTTAATAGATGGGTGCCATCAGCTTTTTTAACCACATTTACTTTTGCAACATTTTATCTTCAGCAATCGTGTTGGGAAGGTGAGCATCACAGAATGGCAGGTTATTAGAACAAAGTATTCTTGAGTTAAAGGAGGATGTGGGTAGAGGCCCAATGTCTGTCTGCTTCCTAAATACTTAATATATAATACATGTACATGGCCTATATTCCCATTGCTATATATTAATATATTTACATATATATGCCTATATTTATACCTCTATAAATGTCTTTTGCCTCCTAGTTCTTCCTCTACTGCCCTTTACTTTGTTCCTGTCCCATTATCATGTTCGACCTTTATTTGGCTCTCAGTAATTCCTTTCAGCTACATTGCCCTTGATCAAATCCCACCAGGCATTCTACACTCTCTTTGCCATTGATTTTATATCTCTTGTTTTTCCCTTGGTATCATGAAGTTTTGCATGAGAACATAAACATAACAATCAGATATGCTTGCACAAATTGTAGCAAACTGGGGTGATGAGAAAACATGGTTCTGTTCAGGTTATCCAGAATGCAACTACACATTAACTATATCTTGAAATCATAAATCTTCAATAAGAAAGCAATCTTGTTCTAAGGAACAGTTGCATAGTATTCTACAGAATTCCATCACATAGGACATACTTCTCAATTTGTGAAGCAAACAAGGCAACCATGGATATGTTCCAGGAATTCAATGCAGACAGATAGATACAATTTGACAGGCATTTATTTTTTCCATGTTAGATAATACATACTCTCTGCATTATACTCTATAACTTAGCAAATGAAATTGCAAAACTTTCCCAATCCCAGAGAAAGATCTATGACTGGTATCTAAGAGCTATTATTCTATTCTAGGAAATATGACTAGTATAATTACTTTAAAGTTACAAGCCTCTTAAAGAGTATGTATAGTCACTTCTCTGAAGGAAAATACATCCTTTTTTTTTTTTTGCCTGACTAACTAAATTCTTAATTAAATATTTCTTTATAAAAGACTGAATGTTTTTTGAAAATCTGGGCTGATATTCCAAAGAAACATGGTTTCAATAAAATTCTATGACAAAACTGCCAATATAGATCATTGTGACATCGATTTATACTTTTATAATCATGTCAGAGATGACAGATTTATGTACATCCTCTACTTTCATCCTTTGTTTTAACACCTTTCTTTAAAGCCAAATGGAAAGATATTTCTGTACTAATTCTGCTCGAAAGTCTTTGCAAAAGGTTAATATATCTATTTCCCTATATTTAGAGAATTATTCTTTCATCTGCATATCAAAATAGAAACATTTACTTAGTAGCTTCCTAGGTGTTTTAAAAATGAATCGGCAAGTTTGCCAGTGTTTGTATAGAACTACTAGCAGTACAATCAGAAACAGATGACTAAATGACCAGTTTGTAGCCCAGGGGGCAAGTTAGATCTTTAAAGGAGATAAGTTAAAGCATCTAAGGGTTACAAACAAAGCGTGCAGGATCAGTGTTGTAGAGAAGTCACTCAGGACGTAATACTATGAAGTTGATCCGATAGATTTATAGTTTATAAGGTACACCGCTTCTTAGAAAAACAATAATATTGAACTAAAATATAAACTATGAAAACAACTCTAACTCCCTTCCCTTATTATCACGCTATGGTGCTCCTGACTCTTTCATTCCAAACTTCTTTCCTCCTCAATCGAGAGCTGGCTCAAGGAGCTGACCAGCCTTTAAGAGTTGTAGTCCAGTTCCCCCTCTCAAAGCTGGGCTGCTTCCCCTGCGCAAGACAGACATTCTAGAAGCACGTAAAGCAGTTTAGGGAAATGGAATTATACACTATTACAACATAAACAAAGTCATTAGCAAATCATATTACTGTAATGAGCCACTCTTCTGAGAAACTCAACAGTCTAAATAGACATTACCTCATTTCTCCTCCCAGGCCCTGTAAGGCAGATTGTAAGATTAATAACAATTTTTAATAGGTCAATAGAGTCTGTGATGGGGCCAGAGTTATTCCCAGAACCCATGACCCAGCACAGTGAGTCCTGTCGCCCCTGTCCTCCTCATAATGCCTAACGACTTCAGTGTTCAGACAAAGATGAGCACATCTCTGGAATAGATTCAGCCCCACAGGTAGCAGACAGCAGGATGGGACAGCAACAGCCAGTAGTGCTGGGAACTTGATGCAGCCAGTCCACATGGGATTTCAAATTCAAGGAAGCACAGCAAAGAAGGCTTCAAAAAAGTCTTAAGCTCTAGCAACAAGATTCACAGGTTGCCTCCACCCACAGGTAGTGCAGCACACGGTTGAGGTGAAGAACTTGGTCAGGCAGCAGCTGCCAATCTGGTTTCCAGGGAAGAAGAGGGGTGGAACGGGGCCTCAGAAAGTTTTTAATCTCAATTGCCCTCCAATCAAGCTGTGACCTGATTAAACTCCACCCACACATTTCCTTGTAGGACTAGTTGGTACAATAAACCTAACTGTCACACTCCACTTACTTCCTTTCTTCCCACTCCACAGTCATAGTGTCTCATGACTTCCATTCACTCAATCTGCCATTAACAGTCAGTCCTTTCTTCCAAGTGACTGTTTCCACCAGCATGTACCACTCCAGTACCCTTTGTCAATCTGTGTTTCCTAAGGCAGCTTGTGAGCCGCTGTGAGACTGAAAGCTTTTCTGCTAGTCTTTCAAATACCAGCAGTTTCACCACAGGTGAAATGGTTTTAGTGGAGCTTCCTGTTTAAGAACAGACTAATGAGAAGGAATAGACTGTCCACTTCTGAAGGATTAGGCATTAAAACTTTACATAACAGCATGACATGTCCTGGAAGACGAGCCCTTTATGTTGGAAGGCACTCAAGAAAGCAACCAATAAAGAGTTGTTTGCCCAAAGTGGAGTCATCTGCAACAATGTGGATGAAGTAAGGCTTTGGAGACCCTCATTCCATGATGGGCATGGCTCCAAATGAGAATAAACGGCTGTGAACAAACATCTATTAGTAATGGATATGTGGAATGTACAAAATATGAATCTAGGAAGACTGAAAATCATCAAAAATTATATGGAAGACAGAAGGCCAATATATTGGGTATTGATGCGCTGAAGAGAAACCCTGTAGTCTTTGCTATGAGTTGGACTACATTCTGCAAGGCCAGTAGTTCAAAACTGTCAGCCCGGTACTCAGAATAAAAACAAGGCTTTCTACTCCTGTCGAGAGATGCATTCTCATAGACCTTCAGGGGAAGTTTACCCTGTCCTACAGGGTCACTAAGAAATGGCATCCTCTCGATGGAAGTGAATATAGTTTTTAATGAGCTTCTATTGACTACTGTTGGCTAGTTTAATCAGATATTTTGTTTCTATGACAAACTCAAAGGGAATAGAGTCACATTCATTGTCAAAAAGAACATTTCAAGATATATCTTGCACTACAATGCTGTCCATGATAAGATAAACCCAATACACATATAAGGAAATCCTGTTAACACAACTATTCTTCAAATTTATGCACCAATCACTGAAGCCAATGATGAAGAAATTGACAAGTTATACCATGTTTTTCTATCTAATATTGATCAAACAGGAATCAAGATGCATTGATTATCATTGTCAATTGGAAAAGTTAAAGAAGGAACAGTAAATAGTTTGAAAATATGAAATTAAGTAGCTGGAAAATATGGTCTTGGTGATGGAAACTAAGCCGATGATAGCATAATAGAATATAGCAAGACAAATGAGTTCTTGATTGCAAATACCTTTTTTGAGCAACGTAAACAGTGTATATATAGAGACTGTGTATATATAGCGCTGGCCAGACAGAAACACGGGAATCAAATTGATTGCATATATGTGAAGTGACCTGTCGTTGTCAGCCAATGAACCTTAGAAGTGATAGATTGGAATTGATGTCAAGGAGTTCAAGAAGAAAGAAAACGTTCTGAAACAGATTGTTGTAGCGACTGTACAATACTACTGTATGTGATTGAAGGATGGAATGTTATGATATCTGTAAGAGCTCCGGATAAAAGTATAGAAAAGAAGAAAAATGATGTGGGGGTGATTGTACAATTCTCCTTGATATGATTTAACTACTGAATTATGCAATATGTAAATTACTTGCCAATAAAACTGTTAAGGAAATGAAATATCACAAACGTCTCTTGGCAAGCTTGTGAGCTGAAAACAGAAAATTATTGCTGTGGACTTAGCTGATACTTGCACTGAAGGAAAATGTGTGACAGCGGTCTCCCAATTAAGAGTCTAGAGTCACTCTCAAGCTTCCCACCACACATGAATGGCAGTGATCAGGGTTCAGGTAATGACACCATCCAAGTGAGAAATTCTGGGATTGGAAAATCCAGGGCTGGTAACCAAAGGTCCTTTAAGGTTCTGGTTCAATCAGTGGCACCGGTTTGTGGCAATCGGGAAAAGCCACATGATCACAAAGAGACTGCACCTTTCATAGTGAACCTGTTAGCCCCTTTTTATTTCATATATTCATAGAATCAATATGTTCAACCCTCATGTTTTCTTCCCTTGATAATTTCTGAGGGGTACAAAGGGTTTTAAGTATGTTACCACTAACTAAAATATTGAACGCTCATGTGTGGCCAGAGTTATCTCCAAAGAAAGGCCCGGCAAGCTATTCTGAACACTCAGCCATTGACGAGTTGACAGGGCATAGTTCTATTTGGACACACGTGAACAGGGTCACCATTTGGTAAGGAAAACTGGGACTTTAATCCATTTCTACCTGGGGTTTGAATGACTTACAAAATTCTGGATGGTTCTCAAGTAAAAGTGGCAAGCGCAGTTTTGTCTATTTAATTGGTCATTTTCATCCCATAAATATTCACTGAGCGTCTGGTTTTGTTCCAACTCCTAATCTTTAGGGTCACAGCAGTCAGACACACAGACGTTCCAGCCCTCTGGACTTAGTGCAAGGAGACCTAATGAACAGAAACATCGGATCGGATGATGGTAAATGCGGAAAACGATATCCTGAGGAGGAGGCAGGTAATGTGCTGAGGGGAGCCTCACTGAGCAGGATTAGGACCTGAGGGGACCTTCAGCCAATGGAAATGTTCCCGGGCAAGAGCAGGGCTGAGGTGTTCAAAAATTAATTACTGTCCATTCTGTACATTTCCTAAGTGTGACTTTGCAAACTGCTAACCATGCGTGAGCAAACGGGGTAAGCAAATATCCATTTCCTGGTATTGACACAGCATATCAAGCATTTAGGAATCTCAGGAGACAGGCGACTCACAGCCAACTCCTGAACATGGTGTCTAAGTCCAAACAAAACAGAATCTTGATAAGGGGGTGAAATAGACACCACACTGCTTTCTCATTTAGATAGGCTGCTAAAGAGCAGAAGAGAATCCTCCATTATGGATGTACAAGAGGAACTATACGGAGCATGCCAGCACTTCAAAGCACAATTTTAATATGCTTGCAAAGTGTAATCCTATATGTCACTAAAATAGGACTTCTTAATGAAGTTCATTTTCAATCTCTTTCTCAAAGTTACCAAAGTGCCCAAGCATTCAGATTCCACTGTGCATTAAAGGAGACTGCACTTATTAGGCAAAGGCACTTTCAAGCACATCTGCAGATAACAGCAGAACTGATCAGAAAGCTGGAGCTGCATTCAGCCAAGCCCTCACCATTCCCCTTCCAGAAACGAAGGCAGCGTCAGTCTCTCATTTCCTACACGTGAAGTCTCATAAACCTTCTAATCAATGAGTCCAAGCAATATGCTGTGGTTCTGGCTACTCATCTATCTAACTCTCATTTTGGGGGAAAAAAAGGATTTTTTCAAAAATAATTCACTGAAAGAATATTTGTCTCATCTTCCAGGAGGGTACAGCTTTCAATCCCATGATGCTAACCAACAAACGGGGAAAGGCCGGGGATGGGGGGTTGGGGAGGCGCTGTCTCTTGAAGTCCTAGGAAAGCTGTTACCAAGAAAACCCAAGCACAGAAAAAGAAATTGGGGGGCTGAGCCCGGTGGCATAGTGTTTGAGTGGGGGACTATGGCCCACTGGCTTGGCGGTTCAAATCCAGCAGCAGCTCTCCAGGAGTAAGGCTGGGCCTCTCACTCCCACCAGAGGGCAGTGAAGGCCCCCCCAAAAAAAAGAAAAGAAAAAAGGTTTTGCCTTTGTGCCAAGACTTCCCTTGAACCAACTGGTAGGGCAAGGGGCTATGACGCTGCGAAATGCAAGGTCAGCAGTGCCAAACCACCAGCCCCACTCCACAGGAAAAAGATGAAGCTTTCTGGTCCCATCACGTCTCAGAAACCCATAGAGCTAATTCTACCTTGTCCTATAGAGTCTCTCTGAGTGAGACTTGACTCAATGGCCATGAGTTTCCCGTCAATGAGGGATGGCCTGTCTAAAAGCTAGTTGTGAGGTGGGACAGTAAGGGATTCAGGCTTCTCCCCAGGGGATGCCAACTACTGTGTTCCACTGCTCCCTTCAAGCTGCGAGGCTCTCTTCACCAGGAGAGCCAGGGGGAGAGGGACCGCACCAAGATGTTGCAGTCAACTGAGCAGCAAGGACAGAGAGAGCTGTGGAGTTACCTGGGAAACCATTCCAAGGGTGAGAACATAATATTATACTAAGGCACTAGCTCCACCTGACTTGTCACAGATAAAACCACTTTTTTTTTGGTTCATCTTTAAGCAAACCAAGCTGCCTCTTGAATCTCATCCTGTTATGTAGAACTATAACTTAAGCCATATGTCAAAACAGAACCACTTGCAGGTCTACAAATTTGAGCCATACACATTTATATTTAATTTTCCTATGAATTACCTAATTTAATTGACTGTGCACTAGATTTTAAAAAATTGAGCCAATTAAGAAAATGCAACAGCCTCCTAACAGTAAGACTCAAAAGGACAATGAGTTGGTTGTCTCATGTTTTGATAAAAGGGAAGCCTACTCAACGCAGAGAGCTATTTTCTGTAGCCTCTCCTCTCATTTACCTTTCCAAGCAACCCTATCATTCTTCTTAGTGTTTTTTGCCAGAGTGGCTTCTTGTCATGTCTCTCATTTGGGAAAGATGAGCATCAGTCTGAACAAACTCAGTTATAAACAGATCGGGTCGGTAGACCTGTGCCTTCCTCCATGTCTTCAAACGCCATACGGCCATGATGGGTCGCCAATGGAGGAGCCAAACCTCACCCAAGCGCTGCTTTTGGCCCTTGGATGAGCAGCGGAGTCTCTGCTCCTCTTTAGGGTAGGTACATTTTAACTAGGAGATTTGGGTCTGGACTTAAACATTCTTTTGCATTCTGCCCTGTATCCGTTCATTCTCAACTTGTTTGCTGCTATCTTGAAAACAGAATGAATGTTCTCTCAAGAACGATTCTCCTAAAGTTTATATATATATAAGGGTGACATCATTTTTTCTACACAGTTTCAACTTCAGAAGATCAAGAATTATTCCTCCACATCTTAAAGGGACCCTAAGAAAACCATTTTATAAAGCCTCCCAGAGATGTTTCCATTTTCCATTCATACCACTTTTAGGGAAAGCATGTACGCATGGTAATAATTTCTGAGTAGGATAACTTTGCTCTTTGGGTCCTGCTTCTTTCTAGCTTACCATTTACTGCAACTCACCCAATGGTCCTATCATCTTTTTTGTCTCTCAATCATTCCCTTTTTAGACTCAAGAACTTTCTCTTTTGCATCTAGCCTCAGTGGGATGTACCATGAGTCTTGATGGAAGGGTGACTTGCATTTTGGGCTGTTAACCACAAGTTCGGGAAAAGTTTGGAGGAGTTCTTCTTCCTAAATGATCCCTGGCAAGGCAACAAATTATTCTAAGGAGAAAAGACAGCCTTGCTAAAACACACATAGAAACCTATAGCCAGGTCACCTAATTTTCACACATCAAGTATTTTACATAGCAATCTATGTTCATCATAAAATATTTGTAAACTCTTCAGGTTAATCTCCATAAACATTCAATTTTTCAGTCTTTTTTCAAAGTCTATATGAGTGGTCTTTTCTGCAATACTCATACATATTATTTTAACTATTTATCTTTTTTAAACTTTCCAACACTCCTAGAATTCTTTTAAAGTGTTAAAATATAAATATTGAATGGCCAATCTGATTTGTTTCCTTTTATAGCCTCTGCTGCCAGCCTATTGCTTTGCACACTTTAAATGCTAACTACTGAAAAAAATAAATAAGTGAATAATTGTCAAATATAATGTGCATCATTTTTCTTAACAGGACCATCTTAACTTACCTAGTCAATTCCCTACTGCTGAATATTTACATTATTTTCATTTAATAATGTGAATAAGACTACAGTGAATATTGGAAGATAATTTTTTATGTCCATCCCAAATTATTTCTTCAGCATATACTTCTGGATTTGAAATAAGACTACAATGAATATTGGAATATAATATCTTATCTTATCCGGGCTAGACAATGTTTACAGGAAAAGTTACTTTTATATTACCACTACTCTCCCAACCACAAATAATTGAGTTTCAAATCTTTACCAATGTATTTAATCATCAGGTAAAGGAATATTTTAGCACTGCTTAATTTGTTTGGTTTATGAATGGCTCAGGTAATTTTTTTCATATGGACAATTAAACATTATCTTCATATGGATACATTTTTGTGTGTGACTTTCTGTCAGCATGTCTTTTAAGATGTTTCACTTACTACAGTTGATGAACAAACTATCAAAATATTGTGAGCATATTCATCTTTGGTAATATCAGATTGTACCTTGTCCTTTGTCCTTGGGAATTTATGGAACAACTTACCCAATAAGTGGCATTATATATATATGAAGTATGCATTATTTAATGTGACACATTTTTGATCACTAAAGAGTGGCACACTCTGTGCCATAGTGCTTTCCAATCTATCCTCTCTACTTCATGAAAATTTTACAATAACACAGAACACACAGTCTCCTGTCTCTAAAATACATCAATTTCTCTGTTTTTAATGTTTCAGCATATCACTATTAAAAGTTGGTAGAAGTACTGAAATGTTGGAATGAAAATTGCACCATAAAGAATGATACCATTTTGTCAATGAAGGAGTAATACTACTTCTAAGATATAAGGAGTTCCTGTACATTGATTTTAAAAACCCAAATAACCCAATAGAAAAATGGATAAAAGATGTGAATGGGCAACTAACAGAAAAAGAAATGGATATATAGGACATATATAAAACCAAAGAAAATTCAAACCAGACCAACAATGAAAAAAATCTTATTTTCCCATATATATTACTTATCAGAATTGTTAACTTAGACTAAGGGTTAGACTGTAGGCAGACTGTTGTTGTTAGGGACCTTTGAGTCGATTCTGACCCATTGCCACCCTTTGCACACTAGAATAACGCACTGCCGTGGTCCTGCGCCATGCTCACACTAGTTCCTATGCCCGAGCCATTGATGCAGCCATGGTGTCCTTCCAGCTCCTCGAGAGTGTTCCTTCCTCGTCCCTCCGCTTCACCAAGCATGATGTCCTTGTCCAGAGACTGGTCTCTCCTGACAGTATAGCCAAAGTATGTGAGATGAAGTCTTGCCATCCTTGCTGCTAAGAAGCACTCTGGCTGTCTTTCTTCCAAAACAGCTTTGTTTTTTTCTTTCAGAAGTCCACAGTACTTTCTCTCTTTTTTAATTAATTTTATTGGGGGCTTGTACATTGCTTATCACAGTGCGTAGTTACATATACTGTGCCAAGCACCTTTGCATGCCTGCTGCCATCATTATTCTCCAGATATCTGCTTTTCCACTTGAGCCCTTGATATCAACCTTTCATCTCCACCCCCCATCAAACCTCAATTCTTTATAAATTGTTATCATTTTGTCATATCTTACAATGACCAATATTTCCCCTCCCACTCCTCTGATATCAGTCCTCCAGATAGGAGATTATGTGTAGATCCTTATCATTGGTTCCCCCTCTCTGTCCCACCTCCTTTCTACCCATCCAGAAACTTTACTCTTGCTACTGGTCCTGAGGGAGTCATCTGTCCTGGGTTCCTTATATTTCCAGTTCCTGTCTGTGTCAGTGTACCACTTCCTGTCTAGCTGGATTTGTAAGGTAGAGTTGGGATCCTGATAATTGGGGGAAGGAAGCCTTTATGAACTAGAGGAAAGTTGTATGTTTCGTCGCTACTTCACTACAACCTGACTGGCCCATCTCCTCCCCATGACTCTTCTGTAAAGGGTTGTCCAATTGCCCACAAGGGGGTCTTGGATTCCCACCCTGTTCTCCCCCTCATTCGTAGTGATGTGATTCTTGTTATTTTATGCTTGATACCTGCCCCCTCCAACCCCTCATGATCACACAGACTGGTGTGCTTCTTCCACGTGGGCTTTGTTGCTTCTGCACTAGATGGCCACTTATTTACCTTCAAGTCTACAGCTCCAGGCAATTTGTTGTTTGGTAGCTGGACACCATCAGCTTCCTCCACTCTGCTTGCCTCTGCAACCATTTGTCTTCAGTGATCATATCAGGATAGTGGGCACATAATAATGATTCTTTTTCTTTGATGCCTGATACCTGATGCTTTCAACACCTCATGGCTGCACACGCTGGTGTGCTTCTTCTATGGAGGGTTTTGTTGCGCCTGAGCTAGATGGTTACTTGTTTACCCTCAAGTCTTTAAAACCCCAGATGCTAAATCTTTTGATAACTGGGCACCATCTCCTTTCTTTACCACTCTTGTTCATGCCCCTACATATCCCAGTGATCACCTCAGGAAGTGATACAGTTTTTTCCTGTTTGATGCCTGAGACATGTTCCTTTCAACACTTTGTAGCCACACTGGCTGGTGTGCTTCTTCTGTTTGGGCTTGGCTACTTCTCAGCTAGATGGCCATTTGTTTAATGTCAAGCTTTTAAGACCCCCCAGACACTATATCCTTTGATAGCTGGGTGCCATCAGCTTTCTTTACCAAATTTGCTTATGCACCCATTTGGCTTCAGAGCCAAATGTGTCAGAGAGGTGAGTATCATGGAATATCAGATTCATAAGACAAAGTGTTCTTGCATTGAGGGAGTACCTGGCTGGGGGTCCAAGGTCCACCTAGTGCTACCTAGTGCTAAACCTGAAGATACACATACCTAGATTTATTCCCTCATTATCATAAATAATTTTATTTACATATGTACATATGTACATGTCTGTGTTAAGACCTCTGCAAGTGTCCTTTACCTTCTAGTTCTTTTCTTTTTTTGGGGGGGGGCATCATTGCCCTCTGGTGGTGGAAGCAGGAGGCCCAGCCTTGCTGCTGGATTTGAACCTCCAACCCAGTGGGCCGCAGTCCCGCGCACAATCACTACGCCACCGGGGCTCAACCCTCTAGTTCTTTTCTCTATTTCCTTCTACTTTCCTCCTGTCCCATCATCGTGCTCTGCCTTCATTTGAGTTTCAGTACTTCCTCACAGTACTTTCAATATTCTTCTCCAGCACCACGGTTCAAATGCATAATTTTTTCCTTTGGTCTTCCTTATTCGGTGTCCAACTTTCACATGCATATGAGACAATTGGAAATACCATTCCTTGGGTCAGACACGCCTCAGTTCTAAAAGTAGCATCCTTGCTTTTCAATACTACATGCATCGTTTGATCTCTTGACTGCTATGTCTATGAGCTTTGACAGTGGAGCCAAGTAAGACAACTTCAACCTTTTCTCCATTTATCATGATGTCATACATTGGTGCAGTTATGAGGATTTTGATCCTCTTTACTTTAATCCATAAGTCTGTAATCCTTGCTCCTCATCAAAAAGTGCTTCAAGTTCTCTTCCCTTACACCTAAATTGTGTCATCTGCATAATAAGCCTTCCTGCAGTCCTAGTGCCACATTCTTCTTTGTATAAGTTCACGTCTCTGATTATTTGCTCAGCATACAGATTGAGTATGTGTGGTGATAGGATAAAACCATGATGCACATCTTGATCAATTTATACAACTACCTCTCCCTATTCATGCAGAAGTTAGACATAAATGCAACAAAGTGTTCTTGACTTCCCATTCTTCTCAAGGTTATCCACGGTTTATTATGAGCCACAAAATAAAATGCCTTGACATAGGCAATAGAACATATATAAACATCTTTCTGGTACTCTCTGCTTTGAGCCAAGGTCCAACAGCAATGATATGTAGGCAGATACCATTGGGAAATGATATCACTTCTTTGGAAGTCATCATCTGACTGTCTATTAAAGTGGAGCTGTTGGTTCTGTATGATGCAAGAAGGTCACGCTCTGCCCTGGTCATTGAAAAGTTGGATGCGCATGCTCAGCAGCAGCATCTTGGAAGACGGGCTTCATGATCTATGCCCCAAGATCAGTGCATGGACCCTCTGTGGAGCCCAGCCACACTCGGACTCTCCCAGGGACACTGGGAGATGGAGCTGACTCGAGAGTATTTGAGCTTCTATCAAGACCGGACTACAGAGAGCTAAATTCAGAAAAAGCACAGTGTTCTTTGAACTACTTTAATTTGCTAACTTTAGTTCTTTAATAGAACCAATTTAAGGTAATTAAAGAAAGGGTCTCGTCTGTTAAGACTCCAGGATCTTCTGAAAAGTCAGCTTCTCAACTTTGTGTTGGGGTGCTCTGTGTCTAAAAATATTCTAATAGTCACTTGAAGAAAGTATATGCAAGAAGAAAGAGGAAATGATATTGTCATTAATATCATGAGAGATGTTATAGACTGGAGGAGCTGGCCTTCCTCCCAGGGGATTATGTTGGCTCTTTTACAAGACCCCTGCTGGGGAATCTCCCCACAATGTCTCTAGAGACAAAATGCATTTGTCCGGGATGGCCAGCATCTGCTCCACCAAAGCATCAAAACACAGGTGGGAAAAAAGATTGGAAAACTATATTTGTGTTATTACTTCCCTCACTTCCCTGGGCTCATTGGCTATTTTTCTCTTCTTTAAAGTTAGCACAAGATGTAAGAATTTACTTTTTGGAGGGATTAAATCATTTTCAGTTTTATTAAAATGCATGTGACCACAGATACTTTCATTTCTAACAGGCACTTTTCGACTTGAAAGGCATCCACTGCTCTGAATGCAGTGCCCGGAACTCCTCTGAGGAGCCTTCCCTCAGATCAAGCCCCCTGACATGCTCCCTTTCAAAGCCCTCTGCGATGCAGTACAGTTGCAGTTATTTGCAGTGCCTCATAACAGTTTGTTTCTTCCTCAGATTGGAAAGACTGGAGCTAATTAGTCAGGCTTTCTCCACCCACGAAGAAACCACAATGTTCCCAGAAAGCCGTTCCCAGAAGCTTAGCTGTTCTGCAGTCACCTCTCTGTTGTCAGAAGGAAGATCTATTGCTCTCATCCTCTCCAGCGTAAATGTCTGTATTTGGAACGGACACCAGGCAGGTGACACCACACACCTGGCATGTCTGAAGCTCGCTCAGACATGACAGTGATGAACAGGGGAGGGGCTGGCAGTCGGCAGGAAGAGAAGACGTGCTTCCAGTGTGCTGCAGTGGCGCAGATTCACGGGACTGTGTAAAGGGAATCTGCGGAACAATTACTGTACTTTGCGAAGATGACAGCTTTTAATGATGCTATTATTTATTACACTGTGTGTTTCTCAGTGACAGAAGAGCCCTCACTTTCCCAAGGACCTCTCGTGCTTGCTTGGTCTTGCTTTTTCTGCCAAAATATGTTGAAAATAGAAAACTGATTTCCAAACTACAATACCTGGTGCCTGGTAAGGTCATATTCAATAAAGGTTTATTAAGATCCATGTTTTATGGCATCAGATAATATCACAGGACATAGGTATGGATAGAGGCATAAAGGTAGAGAAATATATATACATTCTATGTTACTGATCTTTATTTCAATAATAATTTAAAGTTTTATTTTGTTAATATTCACACAATACCATGTTCTCTTGAAAAAGATAAAATTTCCAGTCAAGTTTTGTGCCCTAAGCATCACTTGGAAATATCAGGATTGCTCCATCCTTGGAAGAATGTGATTATGTGAATTATGAATTATGAATTTTGTGAATTACGAATCTAATTTTTGGTTGTCCACCCATTTTCCCTTTGACTATGGTCCTTGATGGAGGAAATTGCCTAGGATTTTCAAACAGACCTCCTATTATAAATGCTTCAGTATATCCATTTGAATGTTAGTCTTGACAATGTGAGGGTCACAATCAACTGAAATAACTACACAAAGAATTTTTTGTGCAGAAAAATCCTAACAAATTTTTTTTCTTTCTGATGTAAACTAAATCAGCAATAGTTTTTTAAGTACTCTTAGAAGGTTTTTTTATTATAGTTTGAACACATATGTGTTATAATGGACTTTCAATAAAAATAAATTCCCAGAGATGAACTCACGAAGGTTTAAGAATATTATGGAAAATTTAACAGTAAATAATGAACCTGCATCCAACCACTAAAATTCTTTCCCATATTTAGCAGCTGTAAATTAATGGCCTCAGCATTTTAAATGTTTTGCTCATCTTGTGATAAATATTTGTTTATTATGGGCTAGTGGCTATGTTCAATAGTGACTCATGTAAAAAACTGAATTAAAGATTCAAATATTTCTCACTATTTTATATTCCTTAAGATGTTTTTTTCTAAGTCATCTCCTTATCAGGAATTAAGAATGCCAAAAACAACCAAGAAAACTTCCTATCACTTCCTTAATACAATGACGATTACCATGAAAATATTTTACAAGCCCTAGTAACATAACCATTTCCTTTTCCAAGTAGTGCAAAGCTGTTTGAAGCAACAGTGCAGAAACAAGTCACTGTACATGAATGCTTACCAATGAGTCTACAAACAGCAATTAGATTGCAAGTCTATGATTTGAAGATAGATGGAAGATCAGCTTAACAGTGATCTGGACTTGATTAAGTAATTACTGTTTATTCTCAGGAACAGATCGATCTCCTGCCCTCCGCTCCCCTCCCAGATTCTGTTGACTGGGTTTCATGTCAGATGAAGCCTTCAATAAAGGAATAGAGCATAAGACTCCCCAAGAATTGTTTTTCCTTGTTGGTATCCAAGTGATTTTCAATGTACTCAAATCTCAAGAACTTGGGAATGAAAAGGAGAGAAGATGGTAAAAAACAAAACAAATTTGTCTTGTTTCCCATAATGCCCAGAATTCCTGAGAAGTGTTGACAGTTAGATGCGAAGACAGAGGAGAGTGTGGGGTCTCTGAAACAGGGAACAGGTCCTCTCTTCTCACTGTAGGCTAACTAATTGAATAGAGGGACACAAGAGGCAAGAGCCTGCTCCAGACAACAACAAATGGCACTTCACTGTCACAAAAGTCCAGGAGGTGCTACAGGGGTTGTGCTTCAGGGAGCACCATACACACAGTCTATATACGTGACCTGTCCAAAGCACTCATAGGGTAGCTAACAATGTCATTGCTTTCTCTAAGCCAGCACTCATTCCACAACTCTCAGAATTCCACATTTGATCCCACCTCAAAGGTAGAAAATCTGGTCCACAGAGACTACCCCAAAGACCAAATAGCCAAAGTAGCTGCATTCAGGACTAGAAGCTCCTGCATCTTCTCCAAAGCCAGTGTTAATGTCACCGCTGTTGTGGTCCAGTAGCTGATGGCTATGTGCGTTGTTTACACCAGTCCTATGTCTCCAAGTTCCTTTTCAGGCTGATCACATCCTGACTCTTAGGTGGTTTGACACATACTTCATGGTCAGCTTATGGATATCTTGGGAAACTATGGATTACTGTGGAAATTTTCATAAGAATGAAAGCAATCGACATTTGCACCCATTAACAATGTAGCTGAATATTTAGATGTCTCTTTTGCAAGCACTCTAACAACAGACACCAATGCCCTGCACAAGCAGGATAGTCCTGCAGAGGACTGTTCTACTTTGCAGCAATCTCCTGAGAGAGTCAAGTGTCCCATAGCCCCTCCATCACTGCATCCACAGGGACACATTCCAAACCCTTCCATCATCCTACTCCCCTCATCTCCCCTCCTCTCCCCTCATCACCTCATCTCCTCTCTGCGTGATGGACTTTTAGAAAAGCATCTCTTCTAAGGAATGGGGGGTAAGGGTGGAAGAGTACAAGAATCCAGGAAATGGTGCACCCACAAAAAAGTCTTTGTCCATTCAGCCTTCCCAAGACACAAATACAGAGTTGGTTACAGGTCCCTGAAAAATAGTGAGGCTACAGAGACAGGAGCCCTTCACCCCCTAAGTTGAGGGGAAGGCTGCTCAGAGAAGGTGATGGGAAGATAGAGTTTCCCACTCTCAGAAGAAGACCTATTACTGCTCTTTCCATACTTACTATTAAGTTAAAATTCATCGTGCATGATGGGTATGGAAGCACACAGGCAGGGGCACACAGATTCTTTGCTGAAGAAAAATGCAGCCTAATTTGCAGGTGGAAAGACATGATGTCTGATTTGCTTGCAAACAAAAGTTTACACAAAGCATGATTGGCAAAACATTTGACAATTACTGAAGCTAATCCTCTGAGGGTTCATTCAATAATTATTTCCACTTTTGTCTATGTTTGGAATTTTCCAAATAGTACTGCCTGTGCATCGTCCCAGAAATATTAATAATTCAGCTGCTCTTCACCAAAACACTCCCCAAGGAAACCGCCCAAGTACTCTAATATCCAAAATACAGCTGGTCCTCCCTTCAATCCATGAGTTGAATTGCACATCTGTAATCCCTTTTCAAGGGATCACTGGTAAATCTCCCAAACAAGGCGCCAGAGAGCTCTGTTGTGCCTCTTGGCTCTTCTGGGCTTCCGGCAGCACATCCTCTCTGAAGCATAATTGAAGGCAGCCGCCCAGTGCCTTTGAAACCTGCTCTGGGGCGAGGAGGCAGAGAGCTGGCTACAGCACAAACCCACAAGGAAAGGGCCTATGAATTACTTCTCTGTCCAAATGTGAGCTGGCTAGCAGAGACATATTACGTCGGTGGCATTTCACACTCAGTGGGCAGGTTAAGAAAAAGTGCACCATACACTGCGGTAAATAACCTCATAATCACATGTAAAGGCGAAGTGAGTCTGGGCCACCACAAGTAATAAAATACATGATAACAGAAGCAGTCAGCATTTTCCATACCATATGCTTATAAATGTTATTCTGCAGGGAACCAATTAAAACTATGGAATCCTTAAAACACAGGCATATGGAACAAAACAAGGCAACTTATCTTGTCACTGCAATGCTTGCTCAGTACGTCGATTGGGGAGATGTAATGCTGAATTATTACTACAAATAAATGTTATCTTACTTATGGTACCAAAAGCAACGCCCACACCAAGCGTGTCGAAAGTGGTGGCAGACTGTTTGATTTGTTGCTGTTTTAAAAAGGTAAACATAAATCATGAAACAGTTACCATCTCAACATTCTTCACAGGTACAATTCAGTGCCTTAAATACGATCATCGTGGTGTTGATGGAAAACATTGAGAAGTCTACATGGAAATAATACATATTGCAGCAAAGTGTTCACTGGTTTAGATTTCTGGTTTCTAACTTATGTTGGGATAACAACAGTAATAATGTTCTGCCCAATCCATAGGCTTTCTGGTGAAATATTTTTTTCAAGTGATTTTAAGGAAGGGAAGTGAAATTCCCTGCTCAGGCAATGGGGGTTGTTTTTATCTTTTCAGATGAGAGTAGAAGACATGCAGACAATACAAAATAAGCAGACTGACTCTGGCAGCTATTATGTTAAAATCGAGAGAAGGATTTATTGGGTTTTCCTAACAATAAAATGACATGAAAAAAAATTTTTACAAGAAGTCTTAATTAGATTCATAGGCAGAAAATAGCGAAGTTTTCCACTTCATCGCTGTAGCGTCATTGGGCATTGCTGTTTAACTTAGAATTAATGTTTAGGAGAGCCACAGTTATAAACCCTAATAAGGTGGTTTGAACACAGAATAATGCTAGCAACTGCAGAGTCAAGCAATGCGGTGAAGGAAAAGAGAAGAAAGGACTTGCAGTTTAGTCTTATTTTTGTTGTGTTTTGTTGGGAGCTGGGGATGGGGGTAATGCATGAACTATCACAAAATGAGGCCAGAAAGGGGGTGGTTCTGTATTGCTCAGGGGCTGCGTTAGTTAATAATAAATTAATCCCAGAAAGTCAGCAACCAGTTTAAAAGCATTAATTGTACATGTGCAACCTGCTTCTTGTCCCTACCCACAATACATTTGTCTGTTTTTTTTTTTAATAAAACTATATGCTTCTTAGCCATATAGTACATCCATTTCCAGGATTTTCTTTCTCCTTGTACACCCTCAATATGTTTCAGTCACACAAAGGAACTAAAAGTGTTCTGAATGCATAGATTCTTTCAAACCTTAAACAGTTTCCTCTCTCTAGAATTTCCTTTCTATCCTCTGCCCGATAATCTACAACCCTTCTTGAAAGCTTGCTTCAAACATGAATTCTCTGTGAAAATTCCCTAATTACTCTCTGTGCATCAACTTCAGACTCTCCTGCCCCAAAGCTTACACACACACTGTCACCATGTACATTTCAGCTCATAATGACCTCACATACAGTTTCCCATGCTCTAAGTCTTTAGGGGGACTTATAACTGCATCTGGAAGAACTGCTGGGCTTGAACCTCTGACTTTGCAAGGTTAGTAGTCCAGTATTTACTGCATAGCAACTGCCACAGAGGATTGAGTAGTATATAGAAAGTGTTCATTATAATCAGTGAGCAACTTGAGGACAAATACGGTTTTAATCATCTGTCTAAGCCCAAAGCCAAGCAACATTCTATTCATACAATAAATACTGATGTCTATAAAAGAATAATAAGGAACTTTGATATAGGGCATCTCCCAACATTTATGCTATATCATTTCTATCCCTGTTTCTTTACTCTATGTCCCTCTGACAAGTATCTAAAACTTCAAGATCATAAGCTATATGTAGGACAATTTAAATGCACAGGTCCTAGTCCCCTTTAACTATATTCTGAGTGAGTAGATCTGAGGTGGGGCCATTATAGTGCAAGTTTAAATTTTAAAATCATGGACCTATGACAAATTGATAGGAGACATATCTGATTCCCACAGTGTAGGGAGATCATTCCCCTGAGTCTGCTTATGAAAGACTTCCTGAGGAGTACAAGTGCTGTGACTGCTGGTCCCACATTTAGAAGACAGGGTGGGCTATCTGCTGCCAAGGGGAAGCAGCCTTGAAAACCCACTAGAAAGGTTCTGCTCTGCACAACTGAGGGGACATGAGCTGGAACCCCCCACTCAATGGTATGGTGTGTAGTGGCAAAGAGCCTTCAAAACTCCTTTCCAGAGAATTGATTAAAATAAACCCAGAGAAACATTCTTGCAGTGTCGAAGAAAACTATTCAAATAGACAAAGGGAAATAAACAATACCAAGAATTGAAACTCTTCCAGCTGGGTTTCACTGGGGAGAAGACAGAGAACTGGCAAGGATCATTCTGTTAATGGGAGGAGTGTGATCTGCCTATAAGAACCCAAACAGCTCATGAGCCTGGTCCACACTGTCAGAAAGACTTAGGAGAGGTTTCTCAGTGGGATCACTGTCCGTCACTGGGGCCAGTTTTCTCCTGCAGGTTTTAGGACTTGTCCACAGGAAACAATGGGTGACATTGAACCCACAGAGCATCTGCACAAACAACCGTTTTTTCCACACTTCCTCTCTCATCCCTCTTTCTGTGCTTCCTGGGGTTCCTCCACACACACACCAACACAAGTCATACACTTTATAGTGATGATGTGTAGGGGCAAAACTAGACATTTTCTCACTATCTTTAGAGGAAGTAATCATTTTTTTGAAGTAATCATTTTTAAAATCTTCCACATGTGCCCCTAATTTGAATTCTTCTGCTTCTGATATCACTGCTTCCCAAATAAGGCACTCTAAGCATTCATTTTTAAATAACCACTGGTTCTTAGAAGTTGCTTAAGCCCAAGAGGAAATTTTGCATATAATTACCCCAATGCCTGACATCTCTAGAATTATAGTGACTCTAGAGAAACACTAATCACACTGTATTACATGAAATATTTTTAGGCACAGGAATTAATAGAAGTTGACATACATGAAAGAAAGTTGTCTCCTCAGGACTTCATAAGGTACATAAAGCTTTCTGGAAAGGAGGCAGGAGACACAGATTTCTGATATTAACTCATCTACTAACTAGCTGTGAGACCTTGATCAGAGCACTCCTTTCTTCTGAGCCTCAGAATCTTCATCTCTAAGTAAGGAGACGGGGCCAGATGATGCCAAGATTTCTTCCCATTCTAATGCCCTATAGAAGGTTCACAAAGACAATGAGTACGAGAAAGGAATTTATATAACTAATCCATTAAATGTTTACAAGAAAACTTTCCTTATAAAAGAGGACTTATGAATTTCATGTTCTATTTAGAAGAATATTATTTACAAGTTCTATTGGAAGACTATATGCATAAGGTTGCTATGGGTCGGAGCTGACTTGAAGGAACCTGACAACCACAATTAATAAATTGGCTGATCAAGTTCAAGTGGCTCAAGTGCACATAGTGGTTCTGCAAGGAAAGACTGCTTGGGTAAAGTGTGCAACCAAGAAAACCCTGTGAAGCAGTTCAGTTCTGTCACATGGGAACCCTACGAGTTAAAAGTCTTCATTACAGTTATTTGGTGCCATGGAGACAATTCCGACTTATAAAAACCCTCTGGGACACAGTCAAACTTCCGCATTGTGCTCTACGAGCCATAATATTTATGAAGCAGACAGCCAGGTCTCAGGTAACTGGTTTGGTGTACTAGTGACAGTAAATCATTTCTAAGTCATGACGCCCAAGCTTTAGAAGAGCACTGTGGTATACAAGGTTTCCAATGGCTATATAGGCTGTTTTAGAAGGCTTTAACACCAGGCTTTTCATCTAAGGATATGATATGCACACACACACACACACACAACTAAAGGAATAGCTTTCTAATAGTGGAATTCCAGGCATTGTTGCACTAAGGTCTTTGAGGGGACTTTCTAGATGTCTGGCCATCTCTCTTGACTGTCAACTTTCTTCTGAATTAATTTTGACTAATGATTAAAAGCATGGAGACATTAGAGTGGAGTTATCAAGTTCTGTCAAGCAGATCATCTTTCCTCTTTAAAGAAAACATTTTTCTCTGGATTATAAATAATGCATAATTAAAGGCATCTAAAGGAACATCCTAGTTTTTATAATATCACTTCCAGGCACCGGTAGGGGAGATGTTACTTGTCTCTTGGAGATTCAGACTTGACCAAGACACAAGACAAGAACAAGAATCTTCTTGGGTATAGTGTAGAGACATACTGTGACTTTAGGAGAGACGTGGAATGTGGACTTCACAGGAAGAGGGAATTTAGCCGTGACAGATTCTGGGGCTGATCATGCTGCTCAGCAGAGAAGAGCTGGGGATCAATAGTCACATCTGCAAGAGGTTGCAGATCCTGCTGATTTCTGAGAAACTGCATTCTGTCAAAGAATGGTCAGGGCTGGGGTCAATCAGGTGATCTTTGAAGCCACTGGAAAATGTAAGATATTGATGATTCTGAGTGCAAGTGAACAGACTAACCTCAAGGATAAGAAGAATCCCAGTTAGAGATATATTCTTCAAGTACTCCCAAAGAGGAGGGAGAAAAGGAAAATGAACTGCAGTGTCCTTTTGAGGAAGTGATTGCACATCGGTCTTGGTTTTTCCCCAGTTGAGTCCAGCTTCTAAGGGCTCGATAAAAGTCTACTTATAAGGATCCAGGGATGACTCAGTATCCAGGAAGCTCTTTAATCATGGCAGCAATATTCTGCTGACTACTTTCTAAGAGATCCCAAGCAGACAACTCATCTTAGAAAAGTTAGAATGTAGCACAGCAAGGAATTCTGATGAAGAGTAAAATTATTAAGCCACCTCTAAGGATGGGTCTTCCTTTATGATCTATAAAAGGTAAAGCAGATGAGTGGTGGGGGCTTGCCTGAAAAGAGATGCCCTGACTGAAGAAGTATATCCTGTACATTTGTGATCTTCTAATAAATCCAGTCATCTAAAGTTTGACATGTGAATTCTACATGGCTGGACAATGGAAACATCTCTGACCTCCACCTCCTAAGACTAGGACACAAACTGATGTTGCTTGATCCTCCTTCCTCGTGTGAAGTCAGAGGAGGTGAGACACTGTCCCCACATCATTCTTAATATGATCCATGAGCAACAGAAAAGGTACTGCCTGATCCTGAGCCATCACTGCTGTAACTAATAAAGTTGTGGTTCAATGTAAAAAGATTTTCCAAAACAATTTTTCTGTTCCCCACCTACTGCCAACTAGTGGATTCTAATTCCTAGCAATTCTACAGGACAGAGTAGGACATCTCCACAGGGTCCCACAGGGGGTGACTCTACCAAAGCAACCTACACCATCTTTCTCCTGCGGAGTGGCTGATGGATCCAAACTGCTAACTGAACCCACTATACCAACTGAATTTTATTGCTAATATCCACATAAGAAATAGGACATTTTGGACAGAAGGGCGGGGGGGAACCAACAGCAAGGATATATACACAAGCTCTTATTTGAAGGACGGGCATCAAAGGAGTGGGTTGAGGGAGAGGTCGGGCAGTGGCAGTGTACGATATGACAAAACAATAACAATGTATAAAGTATTGAAGGTTGGAGGGGAGGAAAGGCCAGGGGAAGAGGGGAAGGAATGGAAAAGCTGATACTAGGGGCTTAAGGGAAAAGGTGGACGATTGGAGAACAATAATAGAAGTGGACATGAGAGGGTGCTTGATGAGTATGCTTATTTATATATTGTGAAAAACGATATATGATCCCCCAATAAAATGATTGGAAAAAAAATACAATTATTGCCACAGTCAGAATGGTGTTTGCCTGTAGGGTGAAGAATAAAGGTTTAAGAGAGAGAGAGAAAAAAGAAATAGGACATTGAAGTAATGTGCAACTATATGACTTATTGCTCTAGGGTTGAAATTACACTTTACTAAGAATTTAGTATGGAATGGTGTGGTGTGGTATTATAGTACAGTGTGGTATTGTGGCATGGCATGGAATGACAGGGCATGGTAGCTGTAGTGTAATGTGGTAAGGTATGGTGTGGTGTGGTATTTTGGGGTATGGTATAGTGTGAGAGGAGACCTGAGGGAAGGTGACACCATGAACTACCACACGGGATAACACCAATCCTATTGAGAAAGAGGTTTACCATTTGAAAATTCTTAGTGTGCATGTCCTAAGGATGCATAACTCCCAAGTCCTGTAGTTCTCTGTGAGAGCACAGAGTCCTTCACCTGTGCTCCTTGGATTCTGGGTGTTCGTGCGACCCTTTCAGGGGTTCCATAAAGTCAAATCTATTGCCGTGGTGTTATTGCTGCTGTTATTGTTGTTGTTGTTGTTGTTGTTAGAAGCTTTAGAGTGAGTTTCAATCCATAGCTGCTCTATGCACAACAGAGGGGAACACTGTCCAGTCCAGAACCACACAATTAGTTCTAGGCTTGATCCCATAGGTACAGCCACAGTGTCGGTCCATTTTGTTGAGGATTTTCCTCTTTTTCATTGCCCCTCACTTTACCAAGCATGTTGTCTTTCTCCAGGGACTTAGTTCTCCTGACATTATGTCCAAAGTACAAGAGACAAAGTTTTGCTGTTCTTGCCTCTAAGGAGCATTCTGGCTGCACTTCTTCCAAGAATTGGAATTGACATAGTAGTATGAAGATTTTTTCCTTGTTCATGATGTTGATATCTTCATGGATGATACTGTGGTGGGGAAAATGGCCTGTGTCTTAGCAAGAACCAAGGTTGTGACACCAAGTTGTACTATATTGTACTCAACACAATGACTCAAAATGCACAAATGCCCGGTCTCACTTTAAAGTTTGCTAAGAGTCACAAACGTAAATCTCAAAATTGAGCACAGACATCTTTTTACTGTTGTGTGTGATACAACTGAAGCACACACAAAGCACTGCTGCTGCACACTGCTGAATAATGGTTGTCTAGGAAGAAAAGCCATGGCATTTTCAATCACACAAGTTGGACAATGAAGAAAGAAGCCTGGAAAACAATATATGTCTTGGCAATGTGTCGGCAAAGAATAGTTAATATACTTTGGGCTGTGAGAAGAATAATAAATATGTCTTGAAAGAAGTTCAGTTGGACTGCTTCTTAGAAGCAAGAATGGTGAGCCTTCTCCTTTGGACATCTTCTCAAGAGTAACCCATTCTTGGAGAAGGACATCATGCTTAGTAGCGGGTCCGCCAGAAAGAGGAAACCCCTCTCAACAAGCCCCTCAACAAAGAGATTGACACAAGGGCTTCAGCAATACCTTCAAACATAAAGATTGCGAGGATGACAAAGGACTTAGCAGCGTCTTTCTGTTGTACACAGGCTCTCTAGGAGTCAGAAATGACACAATAGCACAACAGCAACAGAAGAAAATGCATCTGTGCAATTATTTCACTCGAAAGCTGAACTAGTTGCTTTCACTAACTTTTTCTTTGCAGGGGGATATAGTCATTTTTAATAAAACATACTATTTTGGTAACAATTAATGTTTCTCCTTCTTTTAATCAATTAATCAAGTTTTGAAATGTCTACCTACTATGATAAATACTGATAAACATAATCTAAACACACAAAAACAAAACCCTTTGAGCATTCAAAATCATTATTTAGAATACAAAGGTGTCCCAAAACCAAAGAATTTGAGAACCATTCTTCTAATAGAATAAGCAGGATGCTAAGCATGGTTACATATGAAAGTACATATATGTTTATGAACTTATTTATTTTTAATTATTTGTCTTCAGTTATTGCATCAAAGCTGTGATCTTTCTTTTACCTAATAAGAACACACAAGCATTTGTTTATAAAGTAACCAAATCAAAGCATACAGAGTAGATTACCAATTCCAACTGAACACAGTCATTTCCATTTTTAGCATGAGTCTACAAAACAGTGATGAAGTCATTCCCACAGATAGGAGGAAAATGTAACTCTGATAGACAATCATACCTACCACCAAACTGAAAACCAAAAAAAAATCACTACCATCCACTCGGTGCTGCTTCACAGGGACCAAATAAAATTGAGTAGACATGCCCTGTGAATTTCTTTACAGGAGTCAAAAAACAAGTGTTTGTTTAACTGTGAGTTATGGTAAATACTCCTTTGGTATCATTTCCTTTGTCTGGTTGGAATTCTTGATATAGAAAAATAAGCAACTTCTACAGTTGAGAGAAAAATGAATTTTGAGACAGGATTCACATGTGGGAGGTCAGAACTCAAATTATTAGCTATAATATCTTCAGAAACTTCTGCTTTTAGATTTTGGTTTTCTTAGTTTGAATAGAGGTGGACAATCTCCAAGCATTTTTTTTATTAACTGCTTTTATCGGGGGCTCTTACCTCTCTTATCACAATCCATGCATTCTCCCATCGTGTCAAACACATCTGCACATATGCCACCATCATCATTTTGAACTGCCAGTCATGAGGATTACAAACCAAGGAGTAACCACTACACCACCAGGGCTCCTTGGCTCCATCATCATTCAAAGCATTCTTTTCCTGCTTGCGCCCCTGATACCAGCTTCCTATTTCTTCTCTCTTCCTCCCCCACCAGCTCTCTCTCACAAACTCTGGATAAGTTATAATTATTTTCATATCTTGGGTCATCCTTCTTCGCACCTCACCCACTTTTCTATTGTTCATCCCTCTGGGAGGTGTTTATAGATTGATCCTTGTGATTCCCCTTTTCTCCCCTAATCCTCTTGGTATCTCTACTCTCATGGTTGACCCTGAGAGGTTTATCTATCCTGAATTCCCTGTGTTGTGGGCTCTTATCTGTAACAGTGTGCATGTTCTGGTCTAATATGATTTGTAAGGTAGAACTGGGGTCACGATAGTGGCAGGAGAGGGGAGGAAGCATTAAAGAACTAGAGGAAAGTTATGTGTTTCATAGGTGCTATATTGAACCCTGCCTGGCTCATCTCTTTCCTGTGACCCCTCTGTGAAGGGCTGTACAATTGTCTATAGAGTTTTTTAAAAGAACAGTTGTATCCTTCTTGCCTTGCTTTACCTGTTTAATGCCATTACAGTTAAATACCTCTTATGACCTAACTTAAATTGTACCTTTCCTTTCAATCCCATCAGGTAGAGATAGACACTTTGTACACATTCACACTCTAAGATACACATCATGGTTGTTTAAGAATTTTGATTTTGTCAGTTCTTCTATTGAGTCCTTGAAAGAATGGAGTATGTTTGATTCATTTTTGTATCCTATGACTGAGCACAGTGAAGGATACTTACAGAAATACAATAAAAAATTTGTTTAGTGGTTGACTAAGTAGATGGATGAAAAAAGTCTCACATTGTCTACTTTCCCCAGAAGGTCTAAAGAGTTTGTGGTGTAAGTCATTTTTATTCAAATACCCATGTTGACAATGTATTGAATGAGAGTTACATAACAAAAACTTACCAATTTTAAAATCTCAGCTGTTTCTGGGTGTGCAGTTAATAAAGCTCACCAGAAAGAGTAGAGGTTCAACTCTATCAAGAAAGGTCTTCAGAAGGAAATTCTTTCAGCATCTAAACAATCAGCCACAGAAAACCCTGTGGAGTACATGTCTGCTCCATGTGGGATTGTCACAAGACAGAATCAACTCCATGGCAATTTTTGTTTCTTTGTTTTGCTTTTTTTATTACCAGGAAATGGTTCTAGAAGGATACACCCACAAATACAAACTATCAATAGGGAGAGTTTAGAGAGAAGGAAAATCTCTTTTCCATGGTATAAACTCCCTGTAATCGCACACACAAAAGCTAAATAAAATCTTGCAACTGTGCCATTACAGTCTCTACCATGTAAATATGGTAAATTCCTAAAAGACAAGATCCGGATCTTAATCCTCTGTGAATTTCCACTCTGTGGGATTAGCTTGTTCCTTGCTTATGGTACTCTACTAATAAATGATAGATTCATTGACACTATCTCTACCCTTCTCAAACTAAGATTTTCAATGCCACTTAAATGGGGTAAATAGATACATTTTTTGTTTTTTGTTTTAAAAAAGGGGAAATTCAAAATATTGGGATAAACAATTCTACCATATAAATATTGCTAGACCAGAAGATGCACATTGGTACAGATGAGAACTGGAAACACAGAGAATCCAGGGCGGATGATCCCTTCGAGACCAGTGATGGGAGTGGCAATACTGATTGGGTGGAGGGAAGGTGGAGTAGAAAGGGGGAACTGATTACAAGGATCTATAACCTCCTCCCTGGGGGACAGACAACAGAAAAGTGGGTGAAGGGAGATATCAGACAGTGTAAGACATGACAAAATAATAATAATAATTTATCAAGGGCTTCTGAGGGAAGGGGGATCAAGGAGGAGAGGAAAAATGAGGAACTGATACCAAGGGCTCAAGTGGAAAGCAAATGTTTTGAGAATGATGATGGCAACAAATGTATAATGTGCTTGACATAAGGGATGGATGGATAGATTGTGAAAAGAGTTGTACAAGCCCCCAATAAAATAATTTAAAATATATTAGGGGGAAGTTAAAAGTGAAAGAAGAGAAGTAAACTTCATCATTTGGGAATCAGAAGTACATTTGCAAATATTTTACTCCATGTTTCTCAAAGGTCAGTTATTTTTAAGTACTAACTACCCAGTGGGTGGCGAGTTGAGTGGCCAACCAGAAGGTCAGCAGTATGGCAGGAGCCGGTGCTTCTCCACTGGAGAGAGGTGCAGCTTTCTACTCCTGGCTGAATTAGTTTCCCAAACTGGCAGGGACAGTTCTACCCTGGCCTACAGGATCACCAGGTGTCAGTATCGGCTTGGTGGCAATGAATCTGGTTTGATCCATGCTTTTTGCCATAACCATATATCACCTCTATTATGTGTTTCCATTTAATCAACTCACTTTTTCCCATAAGGAAATTCATTTGAAAGAAAAAAAATGTATCACTGCTACTAAATATGAAATGCCAATGTCACTTGCAAGTAGAAATTTAATGAACCATTCCAATCGAATTATCATATGCCCACATAATATTATCTTACCACCACCACCCCCAATACAAAACCTTTTTCCCTTTTGGATAATATTGTCCAGTCCTCATCAACCCTTTTTGTGAATTGGAAAATTGAAACTTGATTACTTTTATGCTGAGCCACTTTTTTTCCACTCTATTTGCACATATTTTTAAAATGTTTCCATTGTGGTTATCATGAAGGTTATAGTTATCATCTAATATTTCTACCATGCTCGTTTATATTGATTGCAACATAGCATTAGTATATAGCATCTATATTAGTGATTATATATACACAAGTGTTTGTGACAATCACCCCTCCACACACCCATGTTTGTGCTTTTGTTGTCACCAACGATTACTTGTGTATACCCCAAATACCCTGTAATTCCACTTTATTTCATTGTTGTGTATGTGTGGTTTCTGTTTCTTGATAACTTGTAGAAAGTAAGTTTCACATGCCTCCCTTGGAATGGTGTGTGTGTGTGTGTGTGTGTGTAGCTTTGAATAACACTCAACTGTGGAGCACTTGGCAGAACTTTCAGACAACAGATAAGTGACATTCTTAGCTTATGCCTTGTTTTAAACATGAGGACCCAAGTGAATTTTAAAAGCACAAGTTCCCCAAGCAGTCACAACACAGCAACTGAGCATATCAAGGCAACTGAGACATTTCATTTTTATTACCTCTGACTATTGTCTTGGACTCTATCTGTAATGAAAAAAACTTTAGATGTAAGGAGATGGTTGACATCCTGATTTACCCTGTCTTCAGAATAGAGGTTACTTCAGGGAAATAAAAAGGGGCTTCAAAAAGTTCATATAAAATGGAATTGAAAGATAATGGCATTTTTGCATGAATTGTTTGGAATTCCTCATACACGATCTTCTATATCTTTTCTATTATGCAAAGTACTACACACAGGGGGCAAAAATGCCTCCCTGGATCCACACACATACAAGTGGACTTTGAAGCTCCTCCCAGCAAGAGAAGTTCTCCACTCCTTGAAGTGGCCGATAGAACGCGGTTGGTGTGCTACTGGGTCAGTTCCAAGGCCAACTCTCAAGAGGCCCTATTCATGTCCAGTTTTTCTCTTGCTAGCCTACCACTGTTGTGTGAATATGCCCAAGACAGAGAATTAGCCTGAAGTTGGAGCGAAGCCCAATTGTCCTAGATAGGCATTGAAGATCGGTTTGCTACTAGCTGTCTTCAAACATACATTAACAGCAATGCACGATAGAGCTGTCCACTGAACAGTAAGGGGTCACAGAAGCAAAGTGAGCCTTGCCGAGAGGAGAGAAGCCATCCACATGACCTGCCATCCTGCCAGAAATAATAAATGGGTACTCTTTTAAGCAACTGAGTTTTCAGATGGTTTCAGGAACGGCTAACCGACAGAGACACTGATTTGCCCAGGATAATAGCTTCATCCTGCATAAGCTGCATTTGCTAAGTATATTCATATTTCAAAAACCATGATGGGATAAATGGCTCCTTCCTCAGGCCAAAGACATTTGCACAACAAAACAGAAACAAATGAACACAATGATTCCACATTATTTCCCTCTTAAACCTGGCCATGCTTAGTTTGCCATATCTACTGCCCTTTTCTTTTGACTCTAGCAATAATTAGATACCTGGTGTTCTCTCTCTCTCTCTCCTTTTATTTGTTTAAATTGTTGTTGCCTTTTTTTGGTTTTGGGTGTTAGTTGTTTTTTGTTTTGTTTAGGATTCTTTTGGGGGGGAGTTCTTTTTTTGTAAGGTTCTGGTGACATACAATGTCATATTTTCTAATCTGTACCATTTCCTCTCAAAATCATGACTCTGCAATTGGACTATTTTTAAACAGAAAGTGCAACTTGGTTCTCTTGATATCTTTATAAATACTTCTTCCAATAAACAGTGGTGGTGTCATTCTTGGCTTCAAGTAGTAAGGTCTTGTCAGGTCATTTCACCCTAAGCACCAGTCTGCAGTTGATGGCCAAAAGTTTGACACACCAAAGTCATCACTTGAAAAGGAAAGAAAAAATGTAAATGAAAATGAAAATAAACACATACTAGCTGCAGACTCATGATCCCCGCTCCCAGAGATCAGTTCACAGAACTCCCGTTAGGCCCTTTTATGAGCTGATTTGTGTCTCCTAAACAGATATGCTCAAGTCTTAAACCCTGATACCTGGGACTATGACCTTTAAATTTTTTAAATGTTCATCTTATTTCATTTTTAACAGTTTTAGTGACATATAATTCACATAGCATACAATTCAACTTTTTAAACATAATAAAAAGGGTAATGCAAAGAATGTGACCATATTTGGAAGTAAAGTATTTACAGATATAATCAGTTTTCTTAGCATGAGGAGAATGGACCCTGATTTAAAATGAGTTGTGTCTTTGCAAAAAAAGGAGAAAAGGTGCAAAGACACTGAAGGGAGGTGACCGTGAACACAGGGTGATGCTTTAAAAGCCAAAGAACACCGAAGATCAATGACATTGAAAGGAGCTAAATGAGAAACATGGAGCAGGCTCTTCCTCACAGGCCTCAGCAGACCCCAACGTTACCAACATGCCGATTGCCGACATCAGTCTCAGAGAAAGTGAATTTCCGCCAGAGAAAGGATGTCTCCTGTGGTTTGTGTTCCTGTGCTACAGAATTCCTAGGAAACCAACATAGAAGCACTGCCTGAGTTCTCCAGCTCAGAACAGGAAGCCTCGGGAGAATCAGTGATGTTTTAAGGCTGGAATTTGGAAAACAGCAAGTGTGGACGTCATCAAATCTTTTCTGGTGTAGTAATTTCGAACGACTTGCTACTTAAGTTCTCTTGAGTCTAAACTTCCTCACAGGTAGACGTGCTTACAGAACGGATGACTGGATGAGCGTTCATATTGTACCTGAAATATGGAGCAGATGCCTGATGTAGAATTATCCCTGGATGTTGTGGTTGAGTGCCTTTGAGTTACTGCTGACTCATAACTAGTAGAACTGCCCCAACCAAGTTTCCTAGACTGCAGTCTTTACAGAAGCAGACTGTCGGATCTGTTTTCCCACAAAAACCACTGGATAAATGATAGTCCTTGTTGTTAAGATGTCCCTCCTGGCAGGTCAACGGTTTGAACACACCAGTGACCCCTTGGAGAAAGATGTAGCACTCTGCTTCCATAAAACTTATTGCCTAGAAAACCCTAGAGGGAAGTTCTACTGTGTCCCACAGGGTCACTATGGGATGGAATTGACTCTATGACAATAGGTTTATATTCCCGGAGAGTGTGTGTGCCAGACACAACATCAACCAGGAATGTTGCTCTGCCAACCAGGACCCCTATTCTCCATCCACTTCTCTCACCCTTCTCTCCTGCTTTTCCCACTTACCTACATGACACAGGGCCCACGTCTCACCAAGTGATTGCAGATCATCTAGTGAGAGAACTTTCATAAAGCATACTTAGTTTGTAGCTCCCAAAAAAGTGAGAGCTAATTGGTCCATCCTCGAGCTCACCAGAATCCAAAGAATCTCAGATCCAAACTTGATTTTCAGGCATTTAAGACACAATCATCTTTAATCTAATATAATCTTGAACAATCCCTTTGAGTAATTTTGAGCACACTGTCAAGAAGGAAGATCACATGTCAATTTACTGAGTTTAGTTGGCTACCTACATACTTTAAATGCTTTATCTCACTTGATCCTCATAGAAACTAGGGTCCTAGGGTCCTGCCACTGACTTCTGCAAAAAAAAAAAAAAAAAAAAAGCCCTGGGCTTCTCTATGCCCTTGTCTGGAATTTTCAAAAAAAAATCTTGCAGCTGACTTGTCTCCTCCCTGCAACCGTTCTGTAAGGCTAGCTGCCTACAGATGGGTCTTGGGTCCCCAATATGAACACCCCCTCATTCACAATGATTTGATATGTTGTTCTTTGAAGTCTGATACCTGGTCCCTGTAATACCTCATGATCACACAGACTGATGTGCTACTTCCACGTGGGCTTTGGTGCTCCTGAGCTAGATGGCCACTTATTTACCTTCAAGCCTTTAAGATCCCAGATGCTATATCTTTTGATAGCTGGGCACCATCAGCTTTCTTCATTACGTTTACTTACATACCCATTTTTCTTCAGTGATCCTATTGAGAAGACGAGCACACAGTGGTATGATTTTTTTGCTCTTTGATGCCTGATAGTTGATCCCCTCGTAATCACACAAGCTGGTGTGCTTCTTGCATGTGGGCTTTGTTGCTTCTGATCTTTTGGATGCCTTCCTTCTTCCACAGTGTACACCAAGGTAAGTCAGGCACCTCAAGTTGGTCTAATCTAGGTCATCTGGCAGTCCATGCATCAGTTAATCCACCAAATAAGGAATTAGATCCTCTTTTAGCCTCTCTCACTGAGACATTGAAAGAAGAATCTGTGCTAAGGTGTCTCATATTCAGAAACTCAGATTGGTAACATATCACTTTCTTGCACCAGTATCCCACACCCTTAGTAACCATTCCCAGGGATATCCCCCAGGCTTCTGCTTGTACAAATTCAAAAACTTGAGTATAGTGTGCTTCTTCATGGGTAATCATCTCAACTTCACCTTTAGAAGTTTTAATTACAGGTCTAGTGGAAATATAGGATATGAGGTTGTTTCCGGGGTGCTCCTCATCCATATCTTGTAAGGCAGCCCCACCTGACATTTCACTTTGAAGAGTTTGGTTAATCTGCTCAGGTTTGGGTTGTTTCATTAATAGTGGATTAATACCTCCTGCTGGGAGGGGTGGATCTATTGACTGGGCTGGCTCAATTGCTTCTAGGGGCTCAATATCCTCCTCTTCTGGATCATCAGCCCATATGTGCCCATCCCATGTTTCAGAGTCCCAACTTCTTCCTATCAATGCCCTCACTTTGGTATTAGACATTGCTCTAGATCTGCAATTCAGCTGATGTTGTAATTCAGCCACTCATATTATGAGACTCTGGACAATGCCAGCTCTATTACTAGAGGATAGAAGGCTCTCCTTTGTAGCAGAGACAGAAGATTTTAAGTCTCTAATTCAGCACCTGAGGTGCGCTTCTAAGACCCTGAGACCATCCCTCTCCTCAATCACACTTTCCATTATAAGCAGGCCCAACCAACCAGCTTCCCTACACTTGCCATTCTGACAAGACTGATGGGAAATATCAGATATACAAGCACCTAGAGCCTCTCCTTCAACCAGCACCTCATCTATCGGTGGTGAAACTGCAGATATTAGCTCTTCTATTTCACACCATGGATTAGTGAAAGTGGCAGATTTATTCATGCCTTTAAGTATAGAAATAGCGTTGTCACTGCTGTTAAGACGAATCAGGCTGGAGAGCCAATTTTAAAAGCCCGCATTTATGATTTTATTTCCCTACAAGCACTCCTGGTATGAATTAGGTTAAATAGAGTTCTCTAGAGAAACAAAACCAAGACACTAATAATTTTATATCTATTTATATAGATATATAACATAAGAAATAATTAATCTATAAAGCAGTACAAATGGTTCAGTGTAACTCACTTCTGTGAGACAGCTAATCCACACGCAGTCCTTCAAGGGCCGCCGAGTAGTCCTCTGTAGAGCAGTTCAGGCTATCTGGCAACAGGCAGCAAAGAGCAAGGCAGGTCACCAACAGTCAGCCAGATGACAGGGTCTGACAGTCCCCAGCTCAAGAGATGCATATCCCAATAGCATGGAAAAGCGGGCCTTGAAGGAACCTCAAATTACAGCGACACAGTCCATGGGTTATGTGTCCCACAGGTAGTGTAGTTTGTAAATGGAGGCACAGAACAGACAAGGTAACCGCACACTGGTCCAATGATCAAAGAGCAAGAGACAAGAAAGAAAAGGCTCACCGAGCCATTTATCACTCTGCCCTTCAATTAGTCCCACATGTGTTCATTGGCCAGGTTGGCACAATAAACCTAAATATCACAATCAGCTAAGGCCTCACACTTCTACTCACTTCCTTCAAATCCAGTTCCCTAGGGTCATGCCACTGACCTCTGCAAAGAAAGCCCTGGGTGGGCTGAGTCCCATAGTGGTTGAGTGCATGACTGTGGCCCACGGGCTTGGTGGTTCAAATCCAGCAGCAGATCTCCAGAAGCAAGGGTGGGTAAGCTCCCATGACTATCAGAGGGCAGTGATGCTCCCCCCCCCCAAAGAAAAAGAAAAGAAAGTCCTGGGCTTCTCTGTGCCCTTGTCTGGAATTTTCCCCCAAATCTTGCAGCTGTTCCAACTCACACACAACTCTACAATGCTCCATGGTCCATGAACTATCCACGGACTGTGTAACAGCTTTTAAAGTACTTTTGCTCTAGGCACTGAATGAAGAGACAAACACACAACTGAGATATATTAATTTCGCTAAGTAAAACTATGTTGTTTTATCAAGAAGATACCATTACTAAGGTCCCTACTCCCTGTGTTGATTTCTTAAGCTCTGAAACAGACATAAGTTTGATTTGTCTAATAACTCAAAAAAATGAAACCTTTGACTCTTCAACATGCTTTCTAGTAGCCAGACATAAAAGTAGGTAAAAATCATCACTGTCATGAAAGGAAATGCACTGATATTTTCATTAGGAATGAACATACTGTCTGACGTATTTTTATACTATCAAAGTTACTCTTCAAAATAACCTGAAGGAATATCCTATTGCTAAGCCCAGTAGATATTTAAAGGTGTTTCCTAACGTTTTATTCCATAAATGCTTTCCTCATTATCAAATGGAACTGATCCTGCTTTGCTGTGTTCATTCTAACTGTGGAAATGGAAATTACCCCAACACAAGTATGCTCCAAAAGCATAGGCTTAAGGGATGATGGAAGAGTCAGTGCAGGTTTTCATGTCGTGTCGTGATGAAAGTGCTCAACTGCTAGCCAAAAAATGTTGGCGCTTCCAATTCATCAGTCACTCTGCAGGAGGAGGATGTGGCAGGCTGCTTCTGTAGAGATTACATCCATGGAATCCCTATGTGGCAGTTCTATTCTATCCTGTAAAGTCATTATGAGTTGTAATTGACAATAGGTTTTATAATAATCTAAAATTTGTCCAAGGAATGTCACACTTCTTAGACAAATTGAATACCTCCTCTTTGATAAAGACCATTAACAGAATGTGAGTGGTTCCCTATGATGATAGCCTTTTCTAGTTTTAGGGTATATCATGGATTGCAATACTATTCTTCCAGCCAGCTGATAACAACACATCCCTGAAAATTTCACATGACTTGTGTGGCGGTCATGTATTCAAGATGTCAAATTTCATGATTGAGATGTAGTGGTGGAGTCTACCCTATTGATCTGGAGATAGCCATTGAGTAGTGTGGGCATGGCTTTCTCCTGAGACTCCTGAGAAATATCAAAGTATTTCCCTGGTGGAGATGAGAAACCATCCCCCCAGTTGTTGGGAGTCAGCTTCCAAAACGATGAACTACACAAGACAAGATGACAGCATCTGATAAGCTGGAAAAGCCAAAGAAGAAGCCACATAGCTTTACCCTAATGGAACCAGACCTCTGAGGCTGGAGAAGCCACGTGGAGACCCCTGCCAGCACTGAGTTGCTTCTGCCACCATTGGATGCTGTTGATGGACCCTGAGCCCTGGAAGCGAGGAGTCATGGGGAGATCCCTGCCAGCACCAGGATTCTGCACCCACTGACCTGTGACTTTGTGAGTCAGAAGGAGACTTTATGAACTGGTATCAGACATGTGGGCTAATATTGGACTTGTGACTTTGAGCTGGACTGGGTTGGGTGCTTTCTCAATGTTCCATTCCTTTTGTGTATAAACCTTACACTTATATCCATATGTGTGTTTATAAATTTGTTTCTCTGGTCTACCCGAACAAACACAACTTACAACATTACCCTGTTAAAAAGAACTAACTTCCATTACACCCTGGCATTAGGGTTGGCCAATGCTTTGACGAGATATTCATTGAAGAGGTTTGCTTTAGATCTGAGTAGAAGCTTTAAAGGCTATAGCTGGGCTCTACTAATTCTCTTACTCTTTCCTATTTTTAATTTTATTTTTATTTTTTGGTGGGCCTCACTGCCCTCTGGTGGTCGTGGGAGCCAGCCAGTGCCACACCTGAGAGCTGCCGCTGGTTTTGAACCGCCAACCCCACGGGCCGCAGTCCTGCACTCAACCACTTTCGCCACCGGGGCTCAGCCCTCTTACTCTTTCTTTTATTATGAGAACAGCTTGTCCTAACCAAAAGCTGCTGTTAGCCTAGATCATCGAAGAAGGCACATGAAGTTACCACTCACCCTCCATGAGTGAGAAACAAACATTTGTCATTGAAAGCTGTTAACATTGGAGATTTGATGACTTGCAGCATATCCTGGTGAGCATATAGATACAGAGGCACTCCTGAACTGAGTCTGAAAACTAATAACACACTTACACATTTGAGTCCGACCAGTTTTTCTGGGTTTCCCACTCTGCTAAGAAAACCAGAAGTCTGTGTTTGAGGTAAAAGAATTGGAAAGGGAAAATAGCTATGGGAAATGAAGACTGAACAAAGAACTCATCAGAGAAAGAGTATGACTAAGCAAAGTCATCCACAAAGCCAGAAGGACATAAATAATAAAGGAACACCATAAATAGCAAAGTATCACACGCAAATGTGTACCCCTACTAATATGGAAAAAAGAGACAAGGCAACAGAGAACAAACAGGAATCCAGATATAACAAACCTGTCCCAAAGATAATATGCCAGAAAGAGAAGACAAAACAAATATAATTTAAATAAGGAGATAAAAAATGAATAAATAACCCAGGACAGGATAAAAGGTTAGCTATGAACTGCTGTGTCTTGAGAGAGGGAGGAAAATGTTTCATTCAAAAATTATGTTTCCTGCACCAAATTCTTGGGAAAGACCACTGGTATGTTTTATTCCCAAGATAATTCCCATAAAACTGGACTCTGTCCTATATTTCAAACCCTCCCTGCTTTTCAGATCTCCTCTTGGCATTTCCTCACTCAAGTCCATTAAAATATTTATGGTGCCCTCTTTGGCTGGCAGACACCATGAAAGTTAAATGGCCCTTGCTCTAGAAGGGCAAAGCATAAGGGATAGCCAATGATTTTTAGTATTAATACATTTTAGTCAGCAAAAATATGTACTATGACCAGGACAGTAAGATAATGACCTCTTTCTGGAATAAACACGTTATGTCCCCAGTGTGTGTAGAAATGAAAAAAAAAGTTATGACTATTAGGTAAAATATACTCAAAGTTTATCTCTGGCATTCATTAGTTATATACTCTGAGGTAAGTTTTTGACCTTTCTGACCCTTAACTTCTCTCCCTATAAGTGGGAGTCTTTGAGCATTTCTATGAAAGCCTAATGAACTCAAGAATGGCAGGGTAAAAACCGATGGAGTTAATCCCATTGTCCCAAGTTTCCAGTTGTGTAAATTGTCGTACTTGTTAAAATTTCTTTATATCCTCAAAATCAACACTCACTGTAATGTCATAGTCATTCAAAGTCATGCTTCTTATTGCTGGTTGCCATTGAATTGAATCCCACTAATGGTGACCCCAAAGAGGTAAGAAATTTGAATCATCTGTATGCTGGTTTAAGGAGTCTCCGTGGAATACCGAGTTATAAGTTTGGCTGGTAACTGCAGGTCAGCTGTTTCAACCCACCAGCTGCTCCAAGAAAGAAAAATTAGACGTTCTGCTCCTGTTAAGATTTACAGCCTCAGAAATCCACAGAGGCAGTTCTATGATATCCTGTAGATTCACTATAAGACAGAATGGACTTATTGGCAGTGAGCTTGATTTTTTTAGCTTATATGCAGATTTTGAACCATGATGATTAATCATATGTAATCATGTTTGGTCAAACATTAGTTTAGATGGTATTATAAGGCAATTTTATGTGATTAAACCAATGGGCCTCAAGTAACTATTCATTGATGGCCTTAAGAGCATCTAGGTTTCTCTAGGTTGTATTCTGCGTCTCAACTATGAGTAAACATTTTGCAAGAATACTTACTTATCACTCTCCCCATTACCTGATCTATGGATTTGGGGGTTCTTTACATCCAGCCCGCATTTAGGACTTGCCCAATGCTCAAAATTGTGTGAGCCAGTTTCTTGAAGTAAATTGATAGATGATAGATAGATAGATAGATAGATAGATAGATAGATAGATAGATAGATAGATAGACAGACCAGTGGTGGTTGTTTCTCCAGAGAACCTAAAGACAAGAGTTGAGTTAAACAAGGTCATTTTCTGCCTTCTCATCTCAGCTCTCCTTCTGTGCACAAATGTGCTTCATCAAATATGTATGCATATATAAAAAAAATTCACTGCCATCAAAGTGATATGAACTCATAGGGATCTTACAAAAGGGAGAACTGTCCCTGAGTTTCAGGGACTGTAACTCTTCATTTTACTGGAGGCTCTTACAGCTCTTATAATAATCCATACATCAATTTTACAAAGCACATTTGTACATATGTTGCCATCATCATTTTCAAAATATTTTCTTTCTGTTTGAACCCTTGGTATCATCTCCTCTTTCCCCACCCTCTCCCCGACCATCCCACCTCATGGATTTTTGATGAATTATAAATTATTATTATTTTCCTATCTTACATTGCCCTCTATCTCCCTTTTCCCATATTACTGTTGTCCATCCCTCTGGGGAGGTGAGGAGGAGTTACACATCAGTCACTGTAGTCAGTTCCCCATTTTTCTCCCTTCTCCCCCTACCCTCATAATATCATTACTCCCACTGCTGTTCCTGAGGGGTTTATCTGTCCTGGATTCCATGTGTCGAGAATTCTTATCTGTACCAGTGTAAATGCTGCAGTCTAACCAGATTTGTAGAGTAAAACTGGGGTCAGGATAGTGGAAGAAGAGGAAGCTTTAAATGTCGTGTGTTCCTTCCGTGCTATACATCACCCTGTCTCGTCCTTTCCTTGTGATTCTTTTGTGAGGGAATGTCCAATTATCTACAGATGGGCTTTGGGTTTCCACTCTGAATCCATCATTTACATAAATATTTTTGTTTGTTTGGGGTCTTCTGATGCCTGATACCTTATCCCATTGACACCTCATGATGCACAGGCAAATGTGTTCTTCTTTGTGGACTTTGATGCTTCCATGCTAGATGGCTGCTTGTTTACCTTCAAGTTTTTAAGACCTCAGACACTATAGTTTTTAATAGCCAGGCACCATTTTGTTTCTTCACCACATTTGCTTATGCACTCATTTTAACTTCAGTGATGGTGTTGCGAAGGTGACTATCACAGCATGTTGGATTATTAGAACAAAGTGTTCTTGCATTAAGGGAGTACTTGAATAGAGACCTATTTGCTACCTTAACAGTTAACATTGAAATAAATGCACATACACCTATACCCCTATCATTATGTATAAAAGATTTAATTATATCTATGCCTATATTTATACCTCTATAAATGTCTCCTGCCTCCTAATTCTTCCTCTATTTCTTTTCAATTTTCTTCTGTCCCACTATCATATTCAACCTCTAGATACTTTTCCTCAGATACATTGCATCTGATCAAACCCATCAGGTTCTATGCCCTCCTTGTCATTGATTCTAGTATAGGAGTAGAAAGGTCTGTCTTTCTTCTGTGGAGTGACTGGTTTTCACACAGCTGACCTTGTGATTGCAGCCCAAAAGTTTGTTGGAAAATAAAATGAAAAGATAGCAAGCATAATTTTTCCATGAATTTTTTAATATCCCCCATCGAATGCCACACTTGTCTTTATTTTGTGGGTTTGTTGGTAAATTTGCTTTTCAAAATGTTTCCTAACCTTAGTGTTCCTAATCACAGGAAGTTCCTTACAAAGAAAATGTATGTTAAATAAACTTTGTTCAGACATGAGTTGTAGAGTTGTTATAGAGTCAATGTTAATAAATCAACATAATGTGTTAAATAAGGTGTCTTTATAGAGAAACATATACTTTAAAGCTAATTTATTGATGTATTGACAAAAAGATTGCCCAACTTGTATTTCCCCTACAGGTGATGGAATTTGTTGGTCCAGTGTTCATGGCCACATTATAGACCTTCTTACTGAAATTAATGATTGTGGCAGTCACCTAATCTGATGTCAATTTGAGGACATAGGCGTGGAGTCTAGCCTGTCAACCTGGAGATAGCCAATGAGACCTCTGTGTGGGCATGCCCTTCTCCTGAGAATTCTGGGAAATGTGATAATTTCTTCTTGAAGGCAGGAGACACTATCTCTCTGCTCACTCCCTGGAAGACATTGCAGCTGACAAGACACATGGCAGCATGTCCATAGACCCTGAGTCCTGGAAACTGGAGGAGCCACAGGGAGACCCCTGCCAGCACTGAGATGCTGCTACCGCCACTTGATATTCAAGGATCTGAACCCACTGACCTGTGATTGTCCTGGTGTCATTGCATGTGCTTCGTGAGTCTGAAGAAGACGTATGGATTGGTATCGGACATATTGTCTAATATCAGTCTTATGACCTTGAACTGGACTGGGCTGGGATGCTTTCTCAATGTTCCATTGCTCTTGTATATAAATTTCTCCCTTATATTCATATGCGTGTTTATGAATTTGTTTCTCTAGTCTTCCCAGACTAACACAATGATAGTCTTCTGAAGATGTTAATTCCTTTGTTTGTGGATTAAGAGCTGAGGAGTGGGAAATAAGACTGAAAAGCAGAATAAAGGTGTTTTTTTTTGGGGGGGGGAGATATTTTGAGGAAATGGGAATAGAAAAATAGAAATCCTGATAAGGAATATCAGGCATGATGAGATATTAGTTTTGCCTCGATGTTCCTTTCTGACCCCCGTCTTCTCTGTTCTATGCCTTCAAAGCAGGAATATATTCGGAGAGGAGTAGGATCTCCAAGAGTTACAGCACAATAGAACCTCCTATTCCACAGCATGCGAATGACCTAGCAGATGTACATGATTTAACAACTCCAAGGCTAACTACTTGAGGGTCAGTGATTTCCAGTTCCATTCCAACCCTTACAAGAAGTGATCATTCCATCTTAAAGCTTCCCAACATGACATCTCTAAAGGAATTAATGTTCTGTTTCCATTATGAGTACAGCCTAAAAATCCCTATGGGACACTCAGCCACATGGCATCCCAGTTAGTTGGAAATTGACTGAAAGACACATAACAATAACGAAAGCAGCATATTCTGTTAGCTAGTATATTTCTCCCAGAAAAATCTTGTTAAGCATTGAAGACCAGGGGTATCCTATAAACCTGAGATTTTTATTCAGACATAGTCTCACTACCAAACTATTTCAAATTCTCTTTCTACATGTTCTCTCAATTATGTTTAAATAATTTCATCTACTGTTTTTCCACCAGGATGGTGGATGAATTGAGCTCATAAGAATGATCAGGGAACATAGGCAACCCAAGTGGTCTAGCCACAGGCCACTGCCTGATGTATGTGCATCTTGGTTGTATTGATTTTAGCAAATATGTGGTCTCTGCTGTGTTATGGCTGTAAGAAATAATTGATCTGGGGATATAGGTGCCTCTTATCAGCTGATCAGTTTCTGGGAAGTCAATTCCAACTCATGGCAACTTCCTCTGTGTCAAGAAGGTTCTCAATGGCTGCAGGTTTTAGGAGTAAATCTCTGGATCTTTCTATTGAAATGTCACTGAACCCCGTACCTTTTGTCTAGCAGCTGTGCACTTTACAGTTTGCACCCCACAAGGACTGCAAATGCACTTCTCAACAGATGAATCTGTTTTTGAAAGAATTCAGCATAAATGATACACTACACAAAACTAACTCAAATTTAGATTAGCCTTTATCACATCAATGCAAGGGTGCACTTAGGAGAGAGAGATAGGTCAAGAAATATCAAGAGACAGAATGAGAAATTAAGGGGACCCCCTCATGAGAGGGAAAGAAGTCATGTTATAGACAATTAAATTTCTGACTAGAGCAACATCCTGTTACCTGTGCCCCGTTTACAGGTGTGTTGGTAATGTCCACAGGCCCTCCAGAGTCCCTATATCTTAGGCAGCTTCTTCTCATCACAGGTGACATTCTGCAGAATCTCCAGAGTTTATGGAGCTCGGCATGTTTCCACCAGTGACATCTTTATTAATTTCACACTCTCAAGCTGTACATCAGAGCCCATCACATGAAACTTCAGACCTCGGAGGACTTATTTCTTGATTCTAAGGCAAACACAGTTTCAGCACAATATTTCACCTTGGAGTCTTCTTCCCTAAGAAAAGTGCACTGCGTTTGTGCTCAGTCCTTTTCATATGTAGCGATGACTCCAAATCATTATGCTTTCAGTGGATCCCTCTGAGAGAATGGACTAGATATTCATTCCCACAGGTACTATTAGAAACAAAGGCTTTGGACTCAGAGACACTCAGTTCTTTCTGCTACATATTTGTGTGATGGGCAAGGCTAACTTTAACCTCTCTGACCTCATTCTTCTCATCTGTGAGATAGATATAATAGTGTTTTTCCTACCAAACTTTGTCCAAATGAACTTATTCCAGTAAAATCTATCATGAATGCTATACATGGAATTGCCATGAATCAGAATCAATGTGATAGCAAAGGGCTTGGTTTTTTGTTTTGTTTTCATACTGTGTTCTGAACTATCACACCAACTATAAAAGCAAGTCACTTGATTGAATTCTTTTTCTTTTAACTTTTACTGTGGATCAGGTGAAGGTTTATAGAGCCATGTCATCAGTTTTACATCCAATAATTTACACATATTTTGTTTCATCTCATGGTAATACCCTTATGTTCGTTTCTTCCCATGTTCCCTGTTTGCATGCCTCCCTCTTTCCTAACCCTTCTGAATCCTTTATCCTTAGTGAATGATGCCCTTTGACCTCAAGAGGTGTGCATACCTGACTAATAGTATTGTTCCTACAGTCCAGAATATCATTTGGCAAAGAGTGAAGCTTGTTTCAGACCTAAAAGGTAACAAAGGGCCAGAAATTTAGGAGGTTGCACCAATGACTGAATCCTTTTTCAAAAATTGAGGAAAGACATGAAAACGAGGAAGTGACTTTTGCAGGCAGATTCATCTTCTGGTCTCAAGCTTCTGATAACTCTTTTTCTTTAACTTCTGATAACTCTTAATTTAGCAGTAGGACAGCTTCAGATTATTGTAACTCACATCCAGGAGTCACAAAATTAGCATGTTGTTTTCCCTGTCGAGGGACATAGTACAGTCTCTCAAATGTCATAAGAGCCCAGTCTTCAGTGTCTTAAGAGATTTGAAATTTGTTTGGTTCTATTTCATTGTCCTTTCTTTTAATGATGACAGAGAGAGAACTAGGTGAAGGTTTATGGCAGATAAGCCTCTCAAAAATTCATGCATGTTTTGTTTCATCTCATCTTCACAATTTGATAGCATGATCCCACTTCCTCCCTTATTTCCTGTTTCCATCCTTCTTTCTTGCCTATCTTTTTTTTTTGGGGGGGGGGGCATCACTGCTCTCCAGGGGTGGGAGTAGGAGGCCCAGCCCCACTGCTGGAATTGAACCTCAGTCCCAGTGGGCCGCAGTCCCGCGCACAACCACTATGCCACTGGGGCTCAGCCCCCTTCTTTCCTGTCTTATCTGAGTTATAACCCTGAGTAAATGCTGTCCTTTAGAATCCAGATGGAAAATGAGTGATTATTGTAAGGTATGTCACAATGTCTTTAAATGTGGAAGATTATATACAGAAGACAATTTAGAAAGATTTATCAAGAAGTTTATGAATATAAAGAAATCTATAAAATCTGGATGTGTCTGCCTTGAACTTTCAGATCTTGAAAGTTTTCTACCTTTGACAAGGTACTATCTTACCACTTTTCTTTCTCTCCTGTTAGTGGAAAATATTTGAATTTTCATTCACTGACAGGTTTCTGTCTATCAGCAGTTCTGGCTTTCAAAGGTTTTACTGTCCCAAAACATTTGAAAAACTATTTGGAAGATGGGATTCTAAAAAGTAAAACATTTTATGGGGAAAGATCTTGATTGAATTGTTAACAGTTTTCAAAGGGAAAAAGTAACCAAAATGTTTAACCTTAATATATCTGCTTATTACACAATATGCTATTATTTCCGAAGTCCAGGTGCCACAGTGTGCTAAGCATTGGACTGCGAGCCTCAGGGTCAGCAGCTTTATCCCACTCACCGTTACACTGGGGAAGGACTGAGATGCGGGCTTCCACATAAATTGACAGCCTCAAAAGCCCCAAGGAGCAGTTCAACTCTACCCTATGGCGTCTCCCTAAGTTGGAATTGATTCTGCAGCCATCAGCTTGGTTTTGGATACTCCGATTAAAATGTTGATTCTGAATACCATGTGGTAACTTTTTTTTAATGCAATAAGAAATTCTAGGCAAAATAAAAACCAGGGTATCAAAATCTATGGTATTCTACTTGGAACACATTTTAAAAATCCTATGTATAAAGAAAAACTGAAGAAGCTACTCACTAATAAAAATGGGTGGTTCTGTGTTTAATGTCCTTTTTCCTAATATCAATGGGTAACTTTTCAACTTGACCCAATTTTTTCTATTTCTTTTTCAGTTTGGAGAGCATTCAGCAAACAAGCACATCTCTTTTTTTTTGGAACCTGGTACCCTACTAGGTTACAAGTTGAGGTGCTAACTTTGAGGTCACAAGTTCTAACTCAGCAGTCATCCACAGAGGAAGGAGGAAAGCTTCTGCTCTCATATATTAAAGAGATGTATGTCTATGGGGTCCTGTAGGGTCACTACGAGTTGAAATCAGCTGCATTGTTTTGAGATTCTAATTAATCTAGGGGAGACAATTTTTTGCCATGAAAAATTTGAACTTTATTGACTTGAGTCATAGCTGATTCAGGGGAACTCTAAGTGGGTCAAAGAATAACTATGCTTCAAAGGGTTTTTTTTTCCAATGTACTTTTTAAAAATATTATTACTTTTAATATAATATTATTATTAATAAATCAAATCATTCCATAGTTCAATCTCATCCCGCTGAGTTGTACACTTGCCACCACAGTTTCCAAACCTTCTTTTCCTATATGAACCCCTTGACGTCAATACCCTTTAATCCTACCCACCACCTCTGTGTCCCCAACCCCCTAAAACTGTTATTCCACTTGATGAGTCTATAGGTTCATCAGTTCTGGTTTCCATATACTAAAAAATGGAAAAACATACCACAACTTAAAGAGGGTGACCCCCAATGACATAATGACATCCCGAGATGCCCCTTGAAATATAAAATAAAAAAACTAAACTAAACAATGCAACCACAAAATACATAAGATTTTGGAAACCAGATCAGGTCTAGCATGCATGCTAGGAGGGATCTGCGACAAGTTTTAACTGTTCAAGTCAGGGTTCTGCCTTTGACCTTCTCTACTCAACTCTCTAATGCAATCTGTTAGTAACCACTTTCCTCCTATTCTTCAATTGTATTTTTAATCATTTTATTGGGGGCTCATACAACTCTTAGCATAACCCATCCATACATCCATTGTATGCAAAGCACATTTGTACCTTTGATGCCATCATCGTTCTCAAAGCATTTTCTTTCCACTCAGGCCCCTGGTATTGTGTCCTCCTTTTTTCATCCCCTCTCCACCTCCCCCTCCCTCATGGACCCTTGATAATTTATAAATTATTACAATTCTGTCTTGTCGAACTCTGTCTGATGGTCTCCCTTCGCCCATTTCCCCATTGTCCACACCCCAGGGAGGAGATTATATGTAAATGCTTATAATGGGTTCCCCGCTTTCTACTCCACTCTCCCTCCTTCCTCCCAGTGTCACCACTCTCCTTACTGGTCCTAAAAGAGTCATTTGTCCTGGATTCCCCATGTTTCCAGTTCCTATCTGTACCAGTGTACATCCTCCAGTCTAACCAGATTTGTAAGGTAGACTTCAGATCGTGATTGTGGGAGGGAATAAGCATTTTAGTACTCAAGGAAAGATGCTCATTTCATCATTGCTACACTGTGCCCTGACTGGCTTCAAAGGGTTTTCAATGAAAAAATTTTGGAAGTAAATCACCAGGCCTTTCTTCTGGGTAGCTCTGGACTTCCAAATTTTTGCTAAGCAACTGAGTATGTTAATAGTTTGTCCCACTGGAGGACTCCATTGATTTTATGGGCTTTCTTTTTTTTAAAACAAAAATTATTGACTCTAAAAGTCTCTCTTCTTCAACTGAAAGTGAGATAAGACTTCTACATTGGGGGGGGGGGGGTCTTTTCCATAAAAATCTTCCAAATAATTTCAAGTCCTTTAGCAGGGGCCTCTACTCTCTCAGAATTTGTTCATAGATTTTTTTCTTTTAATTTTTATTCATTTTATTGTATATTTTACAGATATCATAATGTCCATAATTTAATCACATCAATCAACATTGTACAATTGCTACCACAATCAGTTTCAGAATATTTTCTCAGTTCCCCCTTAACCCCCCCTCTCCCACTCTATCCCTCCAAAATCTTTATTTTTATTTTTCCCTATGATAGTTCTTTTTGGCCATCTTACATAATCCAGTATATCCATTCTCATACAATTCTGTTGTTCTATCCCACCCAGTGGGGTTATACAGTTATCAATGCTGTCAGCGCTCTCCTCCCACTTTCCCCCTCTCCCTTTATCCCCACACCTTCAGGGAACCAGTACTACTGTTACTGTTTCTGAAGGATTATCTATGTTGGCTCTCAAGTACCAAATGATCTTAAATATACAAATGAGCATACACAATTCTAACAAAATAAAACTATAATAGTAAGGGGAGGAAATAGAGCAGTAAAGGATAGTTATGTGTTTCATCACTGCTATACCACACCCTCGATAGATCATCCCTTCCATATGACTCTTCTGAGAGGGACTGTCCAATTATCTTACAGGTGGGTTTTGTAACACATCCCTTCATATTGATTTGGTTGCTGGTTTTTGAACTTCTGATACCTCTTCCCATTGACACCTCATCACAGGTCGATGTACTTCTTCCATGTGGGCTTTGTTGCTTCCCTGCGAGATGGCAGCTTGTTTAACTGTAAGCTTTTAAGACCCCAGACACTATATCTTTTAATAGGTGTGCACTACCAGCTATCCTCACCACCTTTGTTTATGCATCCTTTTTGTCTTCAGAGATCATGTCAGGAAGGTGAGTACCATACAATGCTGCATTATTAGAACAGACCATTCTTGTACTGAGGTAAGATTTAGTGGAGATCCAAAGTCCATCTGCTGCCTGGTTGCAGTTGCATGTATATATGTATAAATATATGTCATCTTATTTTATATACTCAGTGTCATGCTGAGACATTTCTGGGAAGTCCAGAGCCCTACTTAGATTTTGACTCAAGATGGGAGTAGGAAGGGGGATTGTCACGCCTTTTACCTGTCATAGAGCTATTTACACCTCTTCTCATCAGGTTCACTATTTTAGAACCAGCTGTCTCTATCCTGCTTCCTGATCACTGTTTATAAAGCATGTTATTCCACATTCATGGCTTCACTCAGAAACCAAGTCTTTTCTACAAAGAACTTTTCCAGACAACTGAAGCTTACTCTCCATAAACCAATTCCTTGTTTGCATGTTTTCTTTCCATTTTTATAATGTGAACTGGAAAGTTTTCTGAAATTGATTCTGTGCAACCCTCTTCCTAAGTGGGACCGGAAGTTAAAATGATTGTTTTGTCTTGATTACTCAAGGTCATTATGGGCATCATTGGTGATGTAATTGACACCATTGATGTCAGACTCCTCTGAGGCTATGCAGGTATTTAGGACAATCTCTAAGAAAGGACCTCGGGTTTGATAAAGCATAGGGGCAGCAAAAATGAAGGAGACTTCAATGAGATGGATGCACAACCATAAACTCAAATGTACCAGCAATCAAGAAGACAGCACAGGACTGGAATTATGTCTTTTGTGCATGTAGTCACAGCCACCTCATCTGCAACGAACAACAACCCAATGGAAATGGTCCTGACTTTGTTTCTTTAGGTTTTGTTTGATGTTGGCTTTGTTTATGCAAATTCTCTTTTGTAAATTTTAGCTCTTATAGGTTCTAGCTACCAACTCACCATCCAAACTTGGGATTATTGTGCCAAAGCAAATATTAAACGATGATGATAACTAACATTGCTGTATCTGTGCTGCGCTGCTGGTATGCTTTTGAATGATTTACAGGTATCAGATCATGTATAGGTGCAGAGAAGTAGAGGATAGCAGACTTTCTGGGAGAGAAAAATAACTTTAAAGATTACTTTCAATATTTCATTTGAACTGCACAAAAGAGAGAGCCACTTTTGTCTAATCGCCCATTTTCAGGTGAATTTGGGCTGGGTGATGTTGCCAGATAACTGAATTCCTAACACTCACATTGTTGACCTCAAAATTTTCCTTCCTGTATTTGGTAGGATTTTCTTTTATGCACCACCACTTTTCAAATGTGTTTTGTCTAGGAATTATTTTACCTCTTCTAGTTCTCTTCTCATTCTTTCCACTTCCTGCTTTTTTTCTTCCCTTTTTCCTTTATCTTACACATATCTTAAGCATAATTAGCAGGGTTGTGAGACACAGAAGGCTGAAGTCTCGAGGTCAAAAGTAAGCTCTGCAGAGACTGAGAATCACCTGCTAATCTTGGCTTTTCTCCTTCCGAACTGATCACCTTAGACAAATACATCCCTCCTCACTACCAATCAAAGTAACCCTTAAGCTCTCCAAGGAAGACGTCTATAAAACCAAAGGATAGGTCGACAATCTGGATGGAAGATAAAGAACAACTTCAAACTCTTTCAGAAATGCATTCGGAAACTCAGAAATCTTACTGCTATCAAATCAATTCTGATTATATCCAATATAGGAAAGGACAGAACTGCCCAGTGGGTTTCTGAGTCTCTCTATTTACAGGACAGAAAGTGTGGTTGCACTTTTCCATTGTATAACCACTAAACCACCATTCTAATTATTGAAAAATACACACCCACACCATTCTTGGTCAATCCAAGAACTAGCCAGACCACCTATGTACCATAAAAAATTTCAGTCCCCCCCTTTCAAATAGATAAACAATAAGAAAATATTCATAACTTATTCAACCAAATCATATTTCTCACATAACAGGTGTTCAAAAATATTGATTGATTACATGGTCATCAAAGAGATTTTTAATACAAAACAGTCGAGAAATAAATTCCTCTTGGGTGGATATAAACAATAAATACGCAAGCTTATGAGATACCAGTCACCCAGTCTCTTATACACCTCTTATGCTCTTTTCCTTTAACTTAATTTGAGCTCAGAGTTCCAGGAATCATATGGTAAGAGGCACATATGCTTTTGAAGACAAGTCACTGTCATCAGTCAATTCTGACACATATCGAACCTATGGGACAGAATAAAAAAGCCCCTGCAGACTCTCCCTGTAGACTCCTTGAAGAAAAGAGAATTTTGAACCAGAGTTAGATGATTTAGGGACAAATAACTAACTCGGTTTTTTACCGGCTGTGTAACCCAAGAGTCCCTGGGTGGTACAAACAGTGAATCAAAGATCCCTGCTAACGAAATGCTAAGAAGACTTTCCATTCACCTAGGCACTGAGGAAAATGGTTAAGAGTTCTCTCAAATGAGAGAGACATTTCGCTAAGATTAAATGTTTGCATAATTATCTATCTGAGAGCAGTGTGGAGAGTGGTTTGTGGGCCTTTGCAGTGATCAGCGCCATTTACTAATTCCTGGGCAGGTGTGGAGGCTATAAAGGAGAAGGCAATTTAGAAGTAAAGAAAGTGAATGAAGAATGATGGTTCAACTCACAGAGATAGGAATTGCAGAAGATAAGCTTGAGGGGGGAGAGCATGCGTTAGCCCTAGCTCCAGGTTCATTTTGCTTTTGTAGCAATCTTGGAAATATAATTTATGCCATGTTTCAGATTAACAATGCAAGGGTATATTATCAACTTTGCTACTTCGTAGATATGGTATTTCAAGGCAATCTAGAATTTGATTAGCTATGCAAGTGTTCTTCCCTCTCCCCCCCCCCACACACACTTAATTTAAGTACACTCAGGTTCAGTAGGAAATGGATTGGGGTTATTGACAGCAATTTTGAGTGGGGCTACTTAGGCACTCTGAGATCTCTGACAGGAAAAAAAATATTGGAAAAATTCCACAATCTTTTCATGCTATTTTGTTTCTTCGAATCTTTGAAACCCCCTCAAATGATCGTTGACCTTTCACTAGACAGGCCTAAAAAAAGACCATACATATAAAAGTTCCGGTGAATGATGGCACCTGAATATGTCAACTATGTCCTAACCAAGTGCCCTTTCAAAGAAAACTCCAAACTTCATGACTTTCCCCTAAAACTGAGTTCCAGGAGTCTCAAAGACCAAGCTACCCCATGCACTTTGCCTCTCAGGTTCCTTCAAGTTTGTTCCTTTCTCTAGTCCACCCACAGACCCACACAGTCCTCCCTGATATTTCCACTGCTGCTTCAAGGGAAAATCTAAGAGAAGCTTGGCAACTTGACCACTCACGCACCATTTCTGACAAGAGTTTCCCTAACTAGAAGGGCACACTCAAAACATTAACATCTCCCAAGAAAATTACATGTAAACAGCTTTTCACAAAGCCATCATCTTTTTAACCTAGGTGACATAAAGTATACCCCATTACAGGTACATGGGTCACCTGGTCACATGTCCTCCAAAACAATGTTGTCTTGGCAACGAGTAATTCTTACCTTTGAGATAGATCTGTTTACTCTATTGTTTTTCTCTGAAGGTTTTGGGACTGAAACAATCCAGTTTTCAGAGAGAGAGGTCCTGGGCCATTATGAATGGAACTGATTCAAGGACTAAAGTCACTAAGAGATCATTTCCCATCAGGCCCCAAGGAGATGGCACTACACTCACCAGAGTGTTTTAGATCCCTGAGTTCCCTGCTAATGGGCTTTGGGAGAGGATAGAGTTTTCAGGCTTACCTGGTCTCCGGCCTTGGGGAGGGAGCTGGCCCCAGGCTCTCTCACTCCAGTGATCCTAGGTCCTCAAATGAGGTGGCTGGCTAGCTTCTTTGCCATCACCAATCCGTCCTTACCTAAGTACCCTTTCCAAAGATATGAATGTTCACTAAAGATGCTTCTTTGCTGACCATGGTACATCGATCCTCTTCCTATATAACAAATTAATAATATCTTCCTCCAATTTCCAATTAAGATGCTGATTCCAGTCATGATTCTCTGCAAACATTCTGCTTTTCTTCTTTCCTTCCCTCCCCCCACACCCCCCATCTCTTTCTTCCTCCCCCATCTCCTGTATCAATTCCAATGTGGTTGCTCACTTAGAGGTTTGGATACACTTTGTTGCCCCACAGACCACAGAGACTAAGGTTGCCCAGAATCTCTCTCCTACAGAAGTCTGTGTATTGATTAATATTCACTGTAGAAGGGAGTCCTGCATCCACAGCTGCCAGTGCGGGTGCCTTCCACACACAGCAGGGGTGACCACTCACCCTGTCCTCCCTTTGAAAACAGCATTCCTGGAACACTGGTGGGCTTTTCATCCTTCCTGGCAGCAGCTGACAGCCCCATCCCAGGCTGGCTTCTAACCGATATCTTAGGGCATGAGGGCTACAGCCCCATGCCTCTACCACCACACACACACACACACACACACACACACACACACACACATACACACACACAATAGCAGCTGCTTGAACTGCATCAGCTGGTGGTATCTGGGCAGCATAGACGATTTTTCAGTAGCCAGGCTACCCAGTGCAGTCTACCCCTGGCTCCCTGACCCCAAGACCCCAAGGCTCTCTTTGAGTCCCAGATCATTCCTCATCTATTTCACTATCCTCCCCCACTTACCACCATGCAGTCTTCCTTGGGCTGAATACTTTTTTTTTAATGACTCATCATGAATTTGCAGGTCATTTCCCAAATCACAGCCCAGAGTTCCAGCTCCTCTTGCCACTGGACATGGTGTAATTAAGAATGAGAAACATGGCTAACATGCAAGGACTAGCTTAGAACTATAGGATTTGATTTCTCTTCTTATTCCAATACTGATTGGGCAAGTGGAGAGAAGCCAGGTGGGAAGTAGGTAAAAAGAGGATGTTTTTCCTTTCCTTTCTCATTCTAGTACAGAATATCCAGATGGGAATCACAAAGGGGTTCTCACATCAGGGAGATCGCAAGTGGGGGACAGTGAGTATCACCCTTTGTGTTAGTCTGGGTTGACTAAAGAAACAAATTCATAGACATTCATATGTGTATAAGAGTTTTATATGCAACAGCAATTGAATATTGAGAAAACATCTCAGCCCAGTCCAGATCAAGTCAATAAGTCTGGTATTAGCCCATTTATCTGATACCAATCTACAAAGTCCTCTTCAGACTCATGGAAAACTTGCAATGACGCCCAATGCAGGCAGGTCACAGACCAGCGAGTGGAAGGTCCTGTGGATCCAGTGGTGGTGTGAGCATCTCAGCACTGACAGGGGTCTCACGTGGCTGCTCTGACTGCAGAGCTCTAGCCTAGGTCCATGTGTCTGGTCAACAGGAATGTCTCACAGGCAGTGAGCATGTGTCCTGCCTCCAGCAAGCTATTTCTCTCCTTAGCACCTCCAAATGAGGTCATCAAGCTGCGACCTGATTGACAGGCTAACCTCCAACCCTTCACTCTTAATCTCTTACGTAACTACCACAGACTCTGATTACCACTTTTCTAACTGGAGTTCTTGCTCTCTGCTTACTCTTCTGCCTTTACCATTTTTAATAGTGATTGTGTCTAATCTGCACAGGTCATTCCATACTTGTCAACAGAGTACGATATTTTTAAGACTGAGAGTCTTAAGGTTTAATTTTGCCATTCATGATAAGCAAATGGCATGTATTCTTGTGAGTGAGGGATGTGTATTAGAAAGGGAATATAGGGGGAAAAGAAGTAAAATGAGACCAGGTCCATGAATTTGACTTCATTAAAGGAATAAAAAGAACCCCACTGGTTTGGAAGCAAGAAAATATTTGTCTATCTTAAACAGAAATAAGCTCCAAATGCTTTGATGAGAACCCCAAAATCCCTTTCCTCTTTGTGTTAGTTACAAAATTGTAAGTCAATTTGAAAATACAGAAGTGTTGGTGGGAGTCTAGTCTGTCAATCAGGCCACAGCCTGATGGTACCTCCTTGTGAGTTGGTCGTCTCGTAAGGAGGGTCTAGGAACCTTCCTCACCCCTCTCTGACAGACCCTGTCAGAGCCCTGGAATGCTTCCACTGCTCTTGAAGCCAAAAGACTCTGCCCCCACAGGCCTGCAATCTTCCTGCATTCTGCATCATTCCATATAGTTCCATGAGTCTGAAGAGGATTTAAGGACTAGTTTTTGACTTATGAAATAGTATTGAACTATGGACTTGATCAGGACTGGGCTCAGATATTTTGTTGATATTTATATTTAGTTCCTAATATAAAGCTCTCTCTTATGCATATATGAATGTCACTGGGTTTGTTTAAAGACGTCTGCTGAATCCCAGGATCTGCCCTGTGTTCTCTACCTATGACAAATGGATAGCAATGATGATCTCTACTAGGAGACAGAAAACACACTCAAACATTTATGCAAAGTTTTGACTTTTAGGACTTTGTTTTATGGGTGATAGCAATTCTTATCTTGCAATTAAAAATTCCTTTTTTATTGGAAAGTGCTTGGCTTCTGAGCAAACCATTCATGGTTTTAACTCACTAGTCACCTCACAGGGGAAAGATGCAACAATCTGTTTCCATACTCATTAAAGTGTTGGAAAAGCCTTCTGAGCAGTTCCACTCTACAGGACAAGGTTGAGTGAGATGGAATTAATTTAACAGGTTGAATGATGGTGAGGTTACATTAGGATTTGGAGGGAATAGTAACTATTTCAAGACATTAAAAGATATGGACAATGCCTACAGAATCTCAAAAAAAGAAGTCAAGTAGGCGGGGGGGGGGGAGGCACCTAGGCTCTTTATAAATATAGAATCTGTATTTGATTTGTTTAATTAAAAAATTGTTTTAATCACTTTTTTAGGGGCACATACAACTCTTATCGCAATTCATACATACATCTATTGTTTCTCAAAGTATTTGTTTTCTACTTAAGCCCTTGGTATTAGCTCCTCATTTTCCCCCTCCCTCCCTGCTGTCCCCCCTCATGAACCCTTGATAACTTATGATGTCTCCCTTTGTCCACTTTTCTATTGTCCATACCCCAGGGAAGAGGTTATACCTGCATCTTTTGATCTAACCAGATTTGTAAGGTAGAATTAGGATCACGTTAGTGGAAGGGAGGAAACATACAAGAACTAGATGAAAGTTGCCTATTTCATCATTGCTGCACTGTTCCCTGACTGACTCATCTCCTCCCCATGACTTGTCTATAAGGGACTGTCACTTCACCTACAAATGGGTTTGGGGTCCATGGGGCCTCTTACAGATCTTATCACAATCCATACATTTACCAAATCCATTGTATCAAGCACCTTTGTACATATGATTCATCATCATTTTCTTTATACTTTAGTCCTTGATATCAGCTTCTCATTTTCCCCTTCCCTCCTCATCTCTCCCTCACAAACCCTTGATGAGTTATGATTATTATTTTCATACATAAATCATGCTCTCTTGTCCCTCACCCACTTGTCTATTATTCATCCCCCTGGGAGGGGGTTCTAGATTGATCCTTGTGATCGAATCCCCCTTTCTCCCCTCATGCTCTCCTAATCCTCCTGGTAGCTCTACTCTCACTGATGGCCCTGAGGGGTTTATCTATCCTCGATGCTCTGTGTTGCAGGTTCTTCTCTGTAGCAGTGTGCATGTTCTTCTCTAATCCAATTTTTAATTGGTTTAATTTTGGGCAACAGCTTCAACCTACTCAAAATTGTTGATGCTGATCTAACAAGGCTTGAGTGACAGCCAGCATAATAAATGATAGGATCGGTTTTGATTTTTTTTAATTAGTCTAGTCCTTTGGAAACCATTGCAAAAAGAGCACACTTATCCATTTTATCATAAATAAACAAATGACACAAGTATTGACTTACTTTTACCTCCAATACCTACAACAAGAGGTTATCTACTAAGACAGTTGAATGCTGCATACTAACTTATTACCTAGAAAATGCCCCACTTCAAGAAACATGGGGCACTAAAAGCGACTTTGCTATGGCTTAGTGGCTCAGTATGAAAGACTCACAATATCTAAAGAGAAAACAATTTCAAGAAGAAGAAAATATATATAGCAGCCACTTGCTCTGATTAAACCAAGAAACCGGAGCAGTGTTTCAAACATCTGCTCCAGTCTTCTCCCTTTTCTTAGTGATGTTAACCAATTGCTCATTTTGTGAAGGGACTGGGTAAATACACTTGCGCACCATGTTAACTGGTTACTTTGGAATCAAGGATGCTTCCACTCCAGTCGTTCCATTACTCTTGAGAAAGGAGACAAACCCCTTGCTCCCTCCAGTTTCCTCACCTAAACATTGGTGTAAAATTTTCACCTAAAAATGGTGTGGAGTGCAGCAGCAGCACAGTCCAAAATTGTATTTTGGATCATCTTCCACTCACAAAAAAAGAAAGGGTGAAAGTATTCCTACATAAGTCTTTCATTTGGGGTCACTTTTTATCCCATTAAGAGGTCCAGACCAAAGAGCACATACTTTCAGAAATACAGATGAGGGTTTGTAGTCAGAATTTTCCTTTATAGAGTCAAGCAAATCTGCCAAAGAATCCGCAATAAACTCAAAGGTGATCACACACTTCCTCAGTCCTGAAATCTCACAACGGTTCCACTCTCAGTTAGGCGCAAGGTAGAAAACACAATGTTTATATGTGCATGCATCAACCTTAATGTTCTTTTTAAAGTACTTACAGTTAGAGTGTTGTCTGGCTCCCACCTCCATTTGCACTTTGAACAGCTCAGAGGCAGCTTTCTCCCTCACACCCTGACTTGTTTGGTTGCTTGGAGGGTAAGTGAGTTACAGTAATAACCCTGCAAACATCCTGTCATGTGACTCACCTTAATGCAGAATATATTGTGGCTTGATGAAGGTTTAAAAGTTAAAGTCATAATAAATTATGCATTTTCCCTCTGCTGGGCCCTTAAAAGGTGCTTTCATTGTTCATTAAAGACACTACTACTAAATGGGCAGATACTTTCTACTAAATTGGCAGAGGCCTCTTTTTTTAAGTACCAACAGAAAAACATTTCCATTATGTGTATGTTCCACTGACTGCCAGAGAGCCAAAACAGTTTGAAATTTGGAAGCTGGTAGAGCTGGTTGTTCCCGATGGAGCACAATTCCAGCATACCTGGCTGAATTATGATGCACTGTGGGATTGGCAACAGAGTACCACATACCACACAGCACGCTGATAGCCTCCCAGAAGAACAACAGTTTGGTAAAGTCGACATCACCAACAACAATTGAGGCAGGCCCCCTTACCACTGCCTCGGTTTACAGATATGGATAGAGTCCTCTCCATCTCCTGCACTAGCGCAAACCCCTGGAGGGGAACCTTGGGTCAACTGCCTATTTATACACTGTCTTCCTACCTTGTGCCCTGTCTTCTTCACTTTACATGTTGCAGCCTACACCTGAAAGATTCCCTCCCCCTCCCCCTGCCCATGGAAGGCCTGAATATTTTTCTCCAGGAAGACCACACCTATTCATACCCTGGACTTCCAGAGTAAATTATAGATTTAGCTGGATTGTCTCTCTTGGGCCTCAGGGCACTGGGACCAAAGTGGCCAGGCTCCTCTGCGCATCTGGTTTGCTGTGATGAAGAGCTTGGACACAGACTATCTGCTGTGAAGACCAGGAGTCCGAAGATTCTGGCTCTGGCACAGACTGCAGACCCTGGGACTAAGTGACAAAAGTTATTTCTTCCGCTTCTGCTGTAGAGCCCTTGCCTCTCCATCACACACACACACACACACACACACACACACACACACAGTGGCTTCTTCAACTTACCAGTTTGGACTTGGCCCGTTGCAAAAATTCTTCCATGTCGAGGAGATTAAGCCAGGGGTGCCGGGATTGCTGCAGAGGGAGTTCCAGGAAAGTGGCCCGGCGGCCCGGCTCCGAGGAGGCACCGTCAGCGGCTCCCTTCCCCACGCTGTAGGGGCTGAGACTGTGGCTGCGTCCCCCCCTCCGCGCTCCGTCTCGCCCCGGGGCTCCCCGACCTCCCCCAGCCCCGCGCCCGAGTCTGCCCTAATAAGGAAAGGGGGTGTGCCGCCCGGGAGCACAGGGCGTGTCCAGCACGCTCGCCGGCTGGCGCCTCGCGGACCCGGGCTCGGGGCTGGGCACCCGGGCGGGGGTGCGGGGCTCTGGCCAGGGACTCCTCGGCCAATCACAGGGCCCCGCCGCGGCCTCCTGACGTGGCGCGGCGAAGGATGCTGCAACCATGGACAGCGCCCAGAAGGGCCAGCCAAGTGCAAGGGGCTGCAGCAGACGAAGGCTCTGCCGCAGGCACGGGTGCTATCCCGGAGGCAGGAAAGGAGGGTGAAGGGGAATGCCCCCGGAGAGCGCCCCGCCCCCCATTTGGCCAGCCTGCTACAGAGAGCTCCAGCGGTCACTTAATGAGTTGGCTTTGCTGGGCTCCCGGGAGTGCGCTCGCTCGGTTAGATGGAGCAGTGCGGTAGGGGGGTGGGGGGGTGGGGGCCCACTGGGGTAGCGCTGAGCTAAAAAGTGGGAGGACTTTGATTGAAAATAATCAGAAGCGCATGCTGGAAGGTTGTGTGATAGGTTTCTTGTTTCTCTCTTCTGTCAAAACACACCCGCCTACAAATGGGGACTCACAGTTCCCCAAACTGAGTGTCCTCACATTAGCCCTGGGGCTAATGCATTCATACACCTGACTGCAGTCCTCTCAAACACTCTAAGATGCTCTCAGGGAAAGTGGCGCAATGGAATCTTGCTACTCAAAGTATGCTGTGCAAACCAGCAACGTGAGCATCTCAGAGGTTAATAGAAAGGCAAAAATCTAAGACACACGCACACACACACACACACACACACACACACACACCAGCAGAGTTTGTGTTTTCTAAAGAGCCGAAGATAAGTGCCACACTAAACTGTTATAACTACGGCTACACTTGAGTCCCAGTTTTCAGTGGCATGTACTCACCATACCACACTAGCTTTCTTTGACACTGGAAGCTGCCTGTAATACTCCTCTTGCTCTCTTCCAAGTTCTCCTTTTCTGGTTTAACTTGTGCTTCAAATATAAGCTTAGAGAATTGTCTCAAATCTGAAGACATACTAAAATCACATCAGAATATGCTGGGCTTTAGGAAATTCTGATATCTAAGTTCTCTCCCAGAAAAAAACAGTCTCTATTCCCGAGGGGTGGGGGTGGGGGTGGGTGGGAGGAGTGCACACAGCATCACCACGACAGTGGTGATTCTAATGTAGAGCCCAGGTGTGGCCTTAGAGCAATGTTTCTGAAACTTGAAGATGCATTTGAATCCCCCAGAGGGTTGGCTAAAATGCAGGTTTCGTTGCTTTTCCCCTGGACTTCCAGGCTTCATCCATCTGGAATGGGCCTCTGTAATCATCTCCCAGGGGCAGCTGATGCAGCCGATGCAGGGAGTGCACTTTGGGAACTAAATGCACCTTCCTCTCCATGCCAAGAATGAATCCACGCACCATTCTACTTCCTTTCATAGGAACTTGCACTTCCTGCACCAGTATATTTTGTCTGATTTTATATTTACATATATGTGTGTGTATCACAGTATTTCTGTGCCTTCCCCATGCAGTGAGGTCCATGAATTGGAGTTGATTTAGCAGCAACTAAAAAATCATACATACACCACCCACACAGATACATCAAAAACTAAGTCTGTGGCTGCAAAGTCACAGGCAGGGATTATAACTCACAAATGTGTATATATGCACATATACATATATAAAGATTTGGGGCCGCCAACTGAGTTGCACTAATATAAAGGCTGTCGGTTTTAATTCAATTGGTGGTATTAGGGGAGAAAGGCCTGGCTCTCTGATTTTGTAAAGATTTCAGCCACACTAACCCTAAGGAATAGTTCTTATGAAACACATGGGAACTTTGCAATTCAAAATCTACTGCAGAACAATGGGTTAGGTTTTATACAAACACGCACACATATACTTGGCGTAGATATCTACACATAGACATATGAAGGGCCTTTAAAAGTTCGTGAAAGTGGAATACAAAATTATTGGACATCTCCATCAAACTTTTTGAAATCTTCTCTTACATCCCACTGTCTTTGAGTTGACTCTGACTTATAACCACCCTTTAAGCAGGATCTCCAGAGTGGTTGGTGAATTCACCTGTTTCTAGTGCTGTTAGGTCAACCCCAACAAATGCAAACTTCATCAGGTTTAAAAATAGCGGAATTTTTAAAATTAGATCACCACACTTGTCTTCCAAGTCATCTCTGAGTGGACTCGTACCTCTAACTAGCATTGATAGTTAATTGCCAGTGAGAAACCTGTCAACTAACCAAGGTGACACAAAAGCTTAAGATTCATTAACTGCCCCCCCCCCACAAACACACACACACACACACACATTTCACCTGCCTCCAAAAAGAGCTCAAACATTCTGTAATTCTGAAGGCATGCTTTCAAGGTAAGTAGACATTGTAGAAAAAAATTGTGTTTTTCTTATGTGGATCTTGTATCTGCCTAGTTATCTGACCTTAAGGTCTTTGGAGTTACACCAGCAGTCTGCTGTACTGTCTGCCAACCCTGGGAGTCACCAACAGCCTATGATCTTACTTGCCATCTTAGGTTCATTCACCTCTGCAGCCTGAAGCCTGCTGTCTGACCTGCTGATCTTAGGTTCATCAACTTCTGAAGCCATATGGGTTAGGAAAAGTCTTCAGATGGCATCTGGCCCATGGGCTTGAAACTTGCACACTTCTCTAACTATGTGAACCATTTCCTTGAGGTAAACACCTAGATAGATAGATATAGATAGATGATAGATAGATAGATAGATAAGCATCACTGTAGAGAACCCAATCTAAGACAGTAGCCAAGTATATAACTGTATATGTCAATCAAGGGCTCTCTGAGTGTGTGTGTCTCTGCCTCTTTTCTCTCTCTATGGAGCCCTGGTGGTGTAGTGGTTACATGTTTATACAATTGCTGTCACAATCCATTTCAAGCTTTCTTTTCCCCCCTTGAATTTCTTGAAAACAGTTCCCCTTTATAACCTCCTCTCCTAATGTATCCTCCAGGAATACTTATTCTACTGTTGTCTGTATAGGTTCATCAATTCCAGGTTTCACACACCAAAACACAGGAAAACATAAAACAAATTCAAGAGGCTTGCCCCCCAGTGACAAAATACATCTTAGATAAACCCCAATATGAGAAAAAAACAAAAGAAAAATTGAAAATGTTGAAAATCAGATCAAGCCCGTGTGTATCAGAGAGGGGGAATAAACTAACAAGGTTTTAACCATTCAAGTGAGGTTTTTCAATAATCACTTTCCTACCACCCCTCCATTATAGGCAAACAGAAGTCACCAGAGGCTTTTTCCTTTCTGGATCTCACAAATGTATCTTGGTTGGGTATCCACTGTCATCCAAATCCTTCTGCAGACTAAAATCTCATCATTTAGGCTTTGATACGCTTCCCTCCTTTGGCTTTGGATTACAGGATTTACAATCCTTGGGTAACTGATGTTCGTGTGCTTCTTCCACATGGACTTAGTTGACATCTCATTTAGATGGCAATCCCATTTGTACAGTGCAAATCTATGTTGCATTAGGTTCTCATGGCTATGGCCTTTCAGATGATTTCTAGACCTAGCTTCCATGGTGCCTCTAAAGAAGTTTGAATCACTGACCTTTCACCTAGTACTTGAGCTCTTGACTGTGTCACCCTGGGAGTCTCACTCATTCTCTCTCTGCATACAATGGCTCTATCCTTCTCAAGAATCCCTGCTAATGTCATAGGTGAAAGTTCTGGAAAGAAGGAAAATCTTTTATGGGTTATCTAGTCTCATCCTCCCACTTAACTAATGACTACCAAGAAACAGAGTAGTTCAATATCCCTCTCGGGTTAATTACATTGCTGAGAAGCAGAGCCAGGACTGGAACTCGGCTCTCTTTCAATCATTCTTTCAGTATTTATTGGACATCTACTACGTTTATTTAGGCCTAAAGCCAAACTCAAGATATCTAAGGTATGACCCCTGCCCGCAGGTCACTATAATATAATGAGATCATTTCAATGGCTTTAAAAATGCATTTGACATTGTTATAGTGGGATGCAACATGTTGTAGTAATTTAATGCCCTGTCCAAAAGGGAGATTGTTGCTGCTTTTTTTCATATCCCTCCCAGTAAGAATTGGGATCTATAATCTCTCCCCTTGAATCTGGATGGTTTCTGCAACTTCCTGACCAGTAAAATATCATAGAAGTGAAGTCGTGCCTGTTTCTGGGGTGATGCCTTAAGAGTCTACTCCTTCACTTCTTGTCTCTGATCATGCCCCCTCTCAGGCTTTAGTTATCATGTTGTGAGGAGACTCACGTAGCTATGCAGAGAGGCCCACGTGGAGACGAACCAAAGAGCTGGCTAACAGCCAGTCAAATAAATGAGCAAGCTTTCAGGGGACTCTTCCACTCAAGTCGAGCTGATGCTGAATGTGGCTGTTAAGATGTCCTTTCTGCGCCTACCTAAATTGCTGACCAAGAAAACCATGACGTAGAAAAGAACAATCATTACTATGTGTTATTGCGTGATGCTTGTACATTCTGACTGGTAGTGTTCCTATATGATGGTGCAAAATAGGCACAGGGTTTTTTTTCTGCCACAGAGTGGCTGTTGAGTTCAAACAGAGACATTTTAGTTAGCAGGCAAGCACTTAAACCACTGTGCTACCACCAACAAAAAACCAAACCATCTGGACGTTTAGAGGCTAAGCAACTTTGAGCACGTTATCTTCTCCGTATGTCTGTGTAGTCATCTATAAAACAGAAAAACCCTCCCTCCTAGGGCTGTTGCAAAGGTCAAATGCAATAATGCATGTACATTCCTGCCCATAGCTCATCATTAGCATAATGCCAGTGGGTTGTTAAGGAGAAGAGAGAAAACAAATGCAGTAGCTTGTGGTGAAAATAAGGGCTGCCAGGAAAATGAGCTAATGTGAGTCAAAATTCTAGATCAATTGTGATGGATTGGCAAAACCAGAATTGTGAAATGATCTGATTCTGGTATTATTATGTCAATGTGGCACCAAGTAATACTTCAGAAGAGTAACATTTCTTTGGCACCCTAGGCTTCATGCAAGGAGAAGCCTATTTTCAGGGAAAACCACAGCAGGTATTTCAACCACTGATGATTCTTGACAGTAACATTTTCTGTTCTTATTTCTCACTGATGGAAGGTGAGCTCATCAGGGCTAGTGGTGCATATTTTATAGTCTCCTTATTTTATGTTGTGCATTTTTATTTTTAATATTTTATATTATTTTGTTTTAATGTATAAAATCATTTCAATCATTTTATTATATTTATTATTTTATGCATATTTTATGTTTCCTCTTTTTTCCCTATCTTTCTTTTAGCCACCACTCCTAGGAATCCAGTGCCCTTACATGCACCAAAAAGAAGCATTGCTGAAGGCAGGAGCACGATTCCTAAGACACCCAATGTCTGCCTTAGCATAGTCCGCTCCCCTGGAGCTCATGACTGCAAGATACCCAGAGATCTAAAACATGAGCGACAGTGTGCCGTATTGTGATTTTGAGCAAGTTGGCATCTCTCATCAGCTGTCTCCTCATCTGTACAATGGGCCAAATGACACCTAATTACTTTGCAGGATTTTAGTTTTGTTTTGTTTTAATCAAATGATATCATTCTTACATATATTGGGGAAATGTTAAAATGGAAAAGAGAAATGAAAAAAACCCTAAAGACGTAGACAACGAAAACTAGAAAGAAAGGTAGGTAGGTAGATCAGTAGATGATAGATGGATAGAGAGATAGAGACACAGACAGACAGAGATTAATGACATACACTACCATTTGAAAATGGAATGTAGCTGGACTGGCAGCTGACTCACCACTTGGCCATGCTTCCACGCTAACTCTCTCACTCACTGACATGAGCTGCAGTCCCCTAGGCACCGACGTATTACGTGGGCAGCTTTTAAAGGAGTTCGTATAGCAAAAGATGCATCTTCCACTGGGGCTACACTTAAAAGCATCCCCAACTTGTTTCAAGAATGGGAGGCAGAAGCAGGGTCAGCTGCATTATTTTATTTTTAAGCAACAGCATTTTAAGCAATGACTGCTTTGACCCTAGGGGTATTCAAATATTTGAGTCAAAATTTGAGTTGATAATATTATATCAAATTCATTTTTTCTCATGTGTTTTATCAAAGATGTCCACATTTTTAAAGTAGGCTTTTCAACCTTTTTTCCCCCCAGGTATTCATACAGTGGTCATCGTGCCTGAGTTTTGTTCAGAAGGAATTAAGGGCAGTTATTGGGATTATCAGTGGCTGTATTTGTGGAAGGAAGAGTACAGATTACTTGAGAAATGTCCTGAGAGTCAGATGCCTACGGTTTGACAAGGGCTCAGACAACTTGCGTCATTTCTTGGAACCACAGATGACTTGTCAAATAAGGAAATTAATTTGAAAGGACAGCAGAGGAAAGAAGGGTATGCTGGTTCCATGAGTCATCAGGAAAATGAGACCGTGACTGCCACTTTCATATCAGTGGCCGGTGAAAGATGAGGGCTGATGGCCTTAATGTGTCCACTTGCTTTTAAAATGACGCCCTCAAGGACAGATGGCTCCCAGATACATTTACACCCCCAGAAAGGTTTCCTAATCCCTTTCAAAACTATATGACTTTAAGCTATAGTATAAAATAGATTTTTTAGATTTTAAGGTAAAATATAAATTTTAACTCTATCTTGATTTTCCCTTAAGGAAATATTTGACCAGGGCATGGAATGCTGACAGTAATTGGGAACAATTCTATGTTTTCCCATTTCAGATATTTTTGATATTTAAAAACTGAGCCCTCAAATTGTTTAAGGCCAGGTGGAAATGCAGACATCTGGATTCCCAACTCCTTCTCATGAACAATGCTTATGTTCATTAAACATCTACCTTACTGTTTTACCTGAATGTTGTGTTGGCCCATGTGACAAATGCCTAAGTTCGGTACGATTATTATCCTGCTCCTGGAGAGTGCAAATGCTTCACATGCTCAGTCAGTGTCATCAGATTGACACTTCACTCAAATGCACCTGGGAAGAAAAGACTGTTAATTTGCTTCATAAAATATTAGCCCTTGAAAATCTACTCTAACACACATGGAGTTACCATGAAGCAGAATCAACTCAACTGCATTTTTTTTACCTAGTTTCTTAATTTTGAAGATGTAATGAAGAACAAAGATACAGCTTGTCAAAAATTATCTAACCAGTAATTAGTCATTTTTGGAACCCAAATGATGCTGCCTTTAGTCTAAGCATACAACTGAGGGACCTCCCCGCCTGCCCAGTGTTGCATAGTGCCCAAGGGCTCAGCAAGAAAATAAGCATGGAAAAGAAACTCGAGAAACAAGAGATGACTGTCTGCTATGCTTCCAACAGCTCTTCCACCACTCTCAGCAGGTACCTCCAACATTACTTGGCCACACAAGCTCAGTCTGCTGTTTGCAGATGCAGCAGAGAAATCACAGAACAAAAGAGGCCAAGGTTCCCATCACCAAAAGCCCACCCCAAATCCTAGTCAGATAAGCAAGTGTGTCTTTCCTACTAGGTCCCCCTCTCCCCAGCCACACCCTCACCTTATAAAGTAAAAAGCATTAACCACAAGGCCAAAAGTTTGAAACCAACAGCCACCCTGCAAGAGAAAGATGGGGTTTTCCACTCTTATAAACAGTTACAGTCTTGGAAACACAGGGGCAGTTCTACCCTGACCTGTGAGTTGGCATCAACTTGAGGGCAGTAAGTTTGGGTTTGTTTTGGTTTGGTTTGGGTTTTGATAATCAAGATTTTAGATTTTTTTTTCTTGGATGAAATATCTAGCATTGCAAGGTCTTTGTTTACTAGGAAATATGATATTTTCTCCAACTTTAAACCACTAGGATTCTAAAACTTAACCATACAAATATTATATTCATACCCATTATATTTACGAAAATGTGAAGGAAATTCTGAATACCTTTTTAGTTTCAGATGCTATCGTAGTACTCAGGGATTGTGTCAAAATGGCATGGAGGGGGAAAAAAAGATGGTTACCCCAAAACCAAAATATTTAAAGGAATATCAACTTATAGCTCAGCAATTAAGAGATATAAATTTAAAATCTGGCAGATTTTTTAAAATATCAGGTTTTGTATAGCTCAAATGCTAATGTCCTCTGAGGAATTACTGTATCTATTCATGATAGGAAACTTGGTGGGGAGAAAATGACTCAAAATTTGGGCTAAATATCACAGATCTCTCTTCTTCTATAATGACAATATTTCACTTATGAAGATAAATGAAATGCAACATTCATTATTATGTATATGCCTGTCTATAAACAGTTTAGAAACTTCACAGGGCAATTGCACTCCATCATATAAGATCATTGTGAGTTGAAATGACACCATGTCAATAAATAATGATATTGTGTAGAAAGTAGTAAAATGGAGATGGATAAGTTTTTCAAATTCCATAAGCATTCAATTTAAACAAGGATAAACAAATTAACTCTGCATACCTCTACTTGAGTCTCAATATCATAAAATCACTGAAATGCTTACCAAATTAAAAAAAAAAAAAACCCCAAACCCTTACATCCATCAGGTTGATGTTTATTCACAGCAACCCTACAAGACAGGGTACAACTGCTTCCAGAGGTTTCTGAGACTGTCACTCTTTTCGGATTAGTTGAATGCCTAAATCTGTCTCCCGAAAAAAGGCTGGTAGTTCTGAACTGCCCATCTTGTGGTTAGTGTTAGAAGGGAAGTAAAAGGAAAGTGGCCCCCGGAGCATGGGTTTTAATTAACAGGCTTTATTAGCGTTAACAACCTGTCTGGGAGTTTAGAAGTGAATGAAAGGAACAGGGGCGGGGTGAAGGAAGACCGGAAGAGAGAACAGCCGAAGGTAAAAAAGGGGAGAGCTAGAGAGAGGAAGAGACAGAGGGACAGACATGCGGCCACAAGAGAAGGGGAAGAAAGAGAGGGCGCAAACAAAGGAATCCCGTGATTATAAACCTTTGGGGCAGAAGTAAATGATCCTGTTTAAAAGGAGCCGGCGTGTCCCCTCATTGTCTATGGCACCCGCAAAGCGGTGAAGAGAGGGAAAGTTTCTGAGACTCTTGAGAAAGCGAGGTGGCACCTTAGACTAGGTGAGGATGGAGAAGGGGTTAGAGATGCTGGCTCTGGCTGGAACCGTAGTGTTGCGCAGCACCCTTTAGTCAGCAGGTCTCCACGGAATGTCTTCGCGCAAGGGTTCCTTTCTCTTACTGACAGGAGAAGGAAAGGGGCACAGGGAGTCACGGTGCCTAGCACCATTTGTCCTCTTGGCTATATTTTCTGCAGCTGTGCATCACAGGAAAGAAGTTGTGTCCCAATGAACTATTCTGTCAAGCGCAGAGCGACCTTAGAGAACAATGTAGAACTGCCACCCTGGGTTTCCCAAGTCTCACTTTTCGCCCTCAGAGCCGTGGCTGATCTGGCAGTTGGCACCTCAATTCTTAACCCACTGTCACCAGGACTCACTCACTCAATGCATTGACTATGAGTCACTCTCTAAGACAGGATAGTACTGCCCCTGTGAGCTTCTGAGCTGGTCTCTCTTCATGGGGGCAGATGGCCCCGGAAGACAATGGCACTTCTCTGCTGTATTTAAAGCCCACATCTTCCAGAGCTCCAACTTAGACCTGGAACCAAGCAGAAGGGAAGAATATAGACAGTCACCAAGTAAATGGTTAAAAACAGCTGGGTCACAAAACGGAAGAAAACAGGAAGACAAAAGGTACTTTGAAACAATCTCAAGTATACATCTGTTAATTGCTATCTCAATTCTTCAAATATTTCCATATGCAAATATGCCCATTCAACACTGAATAATTAAAATTAAGGCAGACGGTTGAACTTTGCACACAACAGAGGCAGCCTGAGGGCAGAAAGGGGGCTGGGGAAAACCTGGATTCATTCTCTTTGTGATGAAGGGGCTTGGTTCTGTCACAGAAACTCTGAAGTGTTGAGAGGAGACCACTCTGAGTGGGGGAAAGACACAGAGAAGGCAGGGGAAGGAATCAAGTGTTTGTTTGGTTTTCACAGATATGCCTGGGGCAAATCTCTGCAAGAAGGGAAGCTATAACTCTTGCACCTATGACAGTAAGTCTGTCCGTCAGTCCATTTATCCTGGCTTATCAAGCTCGCTTTCAGTGCCAGCCACTACACTCACAACTAGAGATACAGCAGTGGTCAAAGCAAGCGTGTGATCCCACAGGGATCTGGGCCAGAAAAAGAGGACAGAGAATAAGCAATCAAGTATTTTCATCTCAGAATGCCTTGAAACAAAAACAGAATGCTATGAGTGTGGTTAAGATAGGGTCAGTTGAAGCAGCTGGGAGCTTGCAGGAATAGCACTTCCTCCTACTGAGACATGAATGATGAGAAGGCAGACATGGAAGGATGAGAGGAAGGTCATTGGGGCAGAGGAGACATAAGGTCAAATATGCTAATAGAAGGCAGGCCAGTACATGGAGGGAGAGTAGAAGGCGAGGTGAGAAAGAGATACAGGGGTGGTTCATTAGCACCCAGTAGGCCAGATCAGATGCTAGAATTTTATTCTAGGAGTGGTAGGAAGTCATTTGAGAGTAACATAGGTCCACCCATACTTTTATAAAGGTGGCTTTGGCTGCTGTGTGGAGAGCACTTCTGTTGAAAAGAGGAGGAAGAGCAACAGAACTTTTAGGGGAGTGGCTTGGGTCAGTAGAGCTAGAGAAAGGAAAATAATAACTATCAGAATTATTGTGATTATGATAATAAGAATAAAGCTTTTGAAGGTAAAGCTAATTTGAAGTAAATTAGTTTTAGCATCAATTGATTAATTAATTGCTAATGCTAAGGAACCTTAATGGTGTGCGAAACGTTGAGGTTTTCTGCTCTGTTAAAGCTTGACAGCATTGGAAACCCAAGGGGCAGTTCTACCCTGCCCTACAGTATCACGATCCATCGGAATTGACTCTGCAGCAGTGAGTTGGGATGTATAGTTACATCAAGGCATTAATCATACACTCCAGTTGCCATCAAGTCAGTTGTGACTCCTGCCAACCACGTGTGTGTCAGAGTCAAAGCCCTAAAGGGTTTTCAAGCTAGCTCCCAGCACTGTGGGGTCAGCACTGGGCTGCTAACGAAATGGTCCATCGTGCATACTCACCAAGCACTCTTGAGAGAAAGAGGAAGCTATCTTCCTCCATGAAGACGGACAGCTTCAGAAAGAAACCTGTGTTTCCAACTTGACTCGCTGGCACTGGGATCTGCAGAGTTTTCAGTGGCTCCTGATTTGGAAGTAGATTTCCAGGTTCTTCTTCAGAGGCACCTCTGGGTGAACTTAAAGAACCACCCTTTCATTAGCAGTTGAATGCTATTTATGAGTGCTAGGGTCTCCCCATGCCATTAGTCAGGTTAAGATACTGTGCTGCACAAGAGTAATGGTCATATTCCAGCCTTCCTATCTCCCTCTGGTGAGTAATAGTCCCTAGTTTCACAAAATTGTACTGACAGCAACAGTCCTAATAGGTCAGATCAAAATAATCCAATGTAGCAAACAAGAGTCATGTCTTAGCTACCTAGTTTTTACTCCCTCTTTCTGTATCCTGAGAATTCTCCCAGGTATAATGGAAGGCAGATTCCCTAACTCATACTTACCGTTGCCAAAATCCTTTTCAGGGTAGCAAGGATACATCAGTTTTTCTCAGCACAGTGTTTTTAGAGCCTCAGTCTGTGTCATCTTAGTCAATGTTCACAAAGCAGCCTTTGGTTAATGATCTGCCTCTATCAGACCTATCTTCAGAAAGGAGAACAAGCAGCTCTCCAGGAGCAAGGCTGGGCCTCCTACTCCCACCAGGGGGCAATGATGCCCACCAAAAGGAAAGAGAGAAAGAAAGAAAGAAAGAAAGAAAGAAAGAAAGAAAGAAAGAAAGAAAGAAAGAAGAACAAGAGCAAGAAGAGGGTGGTGTAGTTTATTATCTACCATAGACCAGCACTGTGATAGGTATTATATATATATGTATATATAATTTTATTGTGCTTAATTCCAAAACCATCTTAACAAGGTTGGCATTATTGTCCTTATTTTTGCATGTCTATTTTTTTTAATGAGTCAAAGAGTTTCAGGGCACAGGCTGCTAGAATTCAAGTGTTGAGTAATCGCAGAACTTGCTGTGTAGGTTTTCCTGATATTTGTGGTTCTCATTTGGAGTCAGGTGGGAGCCCACAGGATTAGGTTGCTCAGAAGAGATGAAGAAAAGCCAACTAGTTTGATTTACAGTCAACAGGGCATAAAGTCATCAGAAATTTGAACTCTGGAAAGCCAGAGAAAGGCTGAAAAGAGTGGATAGGAACCCAAGTGACACGAACTATTTGTGATCAAACCCTAAAAAGCAATGGTCTCACTTAGCCTACCCAGTAGCAGCAAGGTGGGAAGAGGGGGGAAGTTTGGCAATAAGCTTCTGTAAAAATCATCACCAAAGTAACCCTGTAACACATGGAATCAGCAAGAATGGAATTGGCTGGATGGGTTGTTTGTTTGGGTTTGCTTTTCCATTATCAGAGAGGAGAAATGGACATTTCAGACAGTGGACACATTGGGATATTAGAAAAGAGAGATGGAGAGAGGGTTATAGGAAGATTCAGGTTGTACCATGTGCATGTGGAAAGACTCAGTCTTTAGTGTATCTTCTTGAGATCTTGAGTGAAGATTTGAATGCTTTGGGAATACCTGACCCGTTGGTCCCTTATATGAGCAATGCTTAAATAAGCCATGAGGCAACATGGGTTTATACAAGATGGAGAGTTGTTTGTTTTCTGTGGTTTAAGATTTTTCTGATCCCAAGTTCATGTCTCTTTTAACCACACAAACAAACAAAGAACAAATTCACTGTCACAGAGTCATTTCTGACTCACAGAAGAGGGTGGAACATTCCCTGTGGGTTACCAATATGGTAACTCTTTTTTTAAAATGATTTTACTGGGGGCTCACACAATTCTTATCACAATCCATAAATACATTCATTGTATGTTCATTTGTATATTTGTTGCCATCATCTTTCTCAAAACATTTTCTTAAGCCCTTAGTATTAGCCCCTCATATTTCTTTTCCCTCCCCGCTCTCCCCTCCCTCATAAACCCTTGATAATTTATAAATTATTATGATTTTGTCATATCGTACACTATCCCAATGTCTCACTTAACCCACTTCCCTGTTGTCCATACCCCAGGGAGAGGCTATATGCAGATCTTTATAATCAGTTCCCCGTTCTATTCCATCTTCCCTCCACCCTCCCAATAATATCGCCACTCTCCCCATTGGTCCTGAAGGGATCATCTGTCCAGGATGTCAGGCCCTATCTGTCCCAGTGTACATCCTCTCGTCCAGATGGATTTTTAAGGTAGAATTGGGATCATGATAGTGGTGGGAGGAAGCATTGAAGAACTAGAGGAATGTTGCATATTTCATTGTCACTACACTACAACCTGACTGACTGCGACCCATCTGTAAAGAGATGTTGATTCACCTACAGATGGGCTTTGGTTCCCCAATCTGTACTCCCCCTCATTTATAATGATATAATTTTTAGTTCTTTGATGCTTGATACCTGGTAGGAGTAGAAAACTCTGTCTTTCTCCTCAGGAGCAACTGGCGTTTTCACAAAGCTGACCTTGCCATTAGCAGCTTTACATATGGCCCCTTTGTCACCAGGGCTCCTCTGGTCGGATCACAGTAGCTACTCAGTAGACAAGCAAGAAAATCTCTGAAGAGGAGCTCCTGGTTTACACGGTTTTATGGATATCCTTAGGCGCTGTGGTGCAGACCTCCCATTCGTGGAGGCTCTAAGCACAATGGGCCTACATACACTGCACAGTCCCCCAGCATCCACATGACCACTGCTCATCTTAGCAGTCTGGAAGCAGCATAGCAAGACATAAGCCTCCACTGAAAGACAGGTGGTAGCTGAGCACAAGCTACATTCCACAAGAATCACACCCCATTTCCCAACATGAAGGGCGAGAAACACTGTTTTGAAGATTTTTAATTGTCATATCTTCACCAGCTAGTTGGCTAGCTGTGATGGAGCGTTACCTGAACTCCATATATACTTTTCACAAATTTCTACCTGTAAGTCTAGGAAAGAAGAAAGTACAACCATTCAAATGTTCCTAGAAGAGGAAGATTAATCACCACAGGGCATGCCACCTTCCACTTTGCAAGCAATTGTGTGCCGTGTCAGAAATGTTTCATATAGAGGAAATACTGTGGGTGTCCTTGTGTGACTGTTTCACATGAGTTTTTCCAGAGAAATTTTCACTGAATGTGACTTCCATGTCAGTGACTAGAGAGTAGTTTAAAGTCACCAAGTGCTCCAAGGAAGAAAGATGAGGTTTTCCAGCCCCATAAAGATTTACAGTCTCGGAGGCTGAGCCCCGGTGGCGCAAGTGGTTGAGTGCAGGACTGCAGCCCGCGGGTTTGGCAGTTCAAATCCAGCGGTGGCTCTCAGGAGTGGCACTGGGTGGCAGCCATGACCACCAGAGGCAGTGATGCCTCCCCCCCCCCCAAAAAAAAAAGATTTATAGTCTCGGAAGCCCACAGAGGTCGTTCTGCTCTGTCTGCAAGGGTCGCTCTGGATCAGAATTGAGTCCATGGCAGAGAGTGAGACTCGATTAGTTTCCTGGTGCCACTCAACAAAGTACCAAAGAGGAGGACGCCCATGGGACAGAAATGTATTCTCCCTTAGTTCTGGAGGAGAGTAGTCCAAATTCAGGATGGTGGCGGCGTCAGGTTTTCTTCAAGGATTTAGGGAAGCATCTTTTCTTGTCTTTCTCCACATCTAGAAGCAGCAGGTGCTGTTCGGCATGAAGTCACATTTTGTCATGGCATGGCAGTCTTAAATCTGCCTGTGTCCCATTTATAACAATACCACACAGGTGGCATTAGGACCACCCTACTCTGATCACCTCTTCTAAGTCCCTTTTTTCCAAACCAGGTTGCAGTCATAGGCACTGGGGGTGTAGACTTGGAAGAACACAATTCCATCCATTCAGTTGACTAACTTTACAACACTTCACTCCACTGACATCCATCTCAATGCAGAAAGCAAACAAGGAAATAAAAGCTCAATGATGCTTTTGAGAAGCAAAAATCCCAGAAGGGAGATGAAAGAGCAAAAATGTAGGTGCTGGGGGATAGTGTTAAGGAGAAAAGGGGGCAAGTATTTTAAGCTCTTGGGGCCCCAGGAAAGAGTCCTGTGGCCATAGTGATTAAAAGTTTGGCAACTTGGTAGGGACTAATCAAGGGCAATGTAACTGAAACGAATTACTGAAACCCAAATGAATGCTGAGCATGAAAGCAAGACAAAAGGAAGGTAAAAGGAAATAGAGGAAAGAAATTCTAGGCAAAGGTCATTTATAGAGGCCTAAATTCAGGCATGTATGTAGTAAATATATTTTTATATGATGATGGGGAAATATATCTATGTGCATATATTTATAGATTTGGTATTAAAGTAGCCAATGGACTTTGGGTCTCCACTCAAGTACTTCCTCAATACAAAACACTTTGATCTACTTAATTGACATTCCATGATGCCCACCTTCCTGACATGATCAATGAAGACAAATGTGTGCAAAAGGAAATGTGGTAAAGAAAGCTGATGGTGCCCAGCTATTGAGAGATATAGCATCTAGGGTCTTTAAGGCCTGAAGGTAAACAAGCAGTCATCTAACCCAGAAGCAACAAAGCCCACATAGAAGAAACACGCTAACCTCTGTGTGAGCAAAAGGTGCCGAAGGGATCAGGTATCAGGCACCAAAGAAAAAATAATCATATCATTGTGAATGGCTTGGGGGTGCAGATTGGGGACTTGAGACTCATCTGTAGGAAATTGGATATCCCTTTGGACAAGGGTCACAGGGAGGAAATGAGTCAGTCAGGGTACAGTGTAGCATCAAATAAACACACAACTTTCTTCTAGTTATTAAATGCTTCCTCCCCCTACCCCCCAAGCCCTCCTTCCACTATCATGATCCCAATTCTGCCTTACAAATCTGGCCAGACTGAAGGACATAACGGGAACAGATAGAAACTGGAAACACAGGGAATCTAGAACAGATGATCCCTTCAGGACCATTGGTGAGAATGGTGATACCAGGAGGGTGAAGGAAAGGTGGAATAGAAAAGGGGAACCATTTACAAGAAGCTACATATAAGCTCCTCCATGGGGGGCAGACAACAGAAAATTGGGAGAAGGGAGACATCGGACAGTGTATGATATGATAAAATAATGATGATTTATAAATTATCAAGGGTTCTTGTGGGAGGAGGGGGGGGAATGAGAAGCTGACATCAAGGGCTCAAATTGAAAACAAATGTTTTGAGAATAATAATGCTACAAATGTACAAATGTGCTTGACATGATGGATGGATGGATTGTGATAAGAGTAGTACAAGTCCCCAATGAAATAATTTTTTTTAAATGTTTGGCAGCTGACACAAAGATCATCAATTCAAGCCCACCAGCTGCCCTGCAGGAAAAATATGTGACAGTCTGCTTCTGTAAAGAGTTTTAACTGGTGAATGGATGGATTGTGATAAGACTATAAGAGTCCTCCATATGAGTATTTAATAATAGAAAAGCTTATAACCTTATGAGGCAGTTCTGTACTATCATACAGAGTCACTAAGAGTTGGTATTTGCTCATCAGCAATAGGTTGTATTTATCTTTTTTATGTTCAGCTCCATAGTGCCTGAGACATAGCAAATGCTTAATAAGCGTTTACTGAATTGATGAATGAATTAACAAATAAAGAGCCAAAAAATAACATCCACATATCAGCTAAGTCCAAGTTACATTCACAAATTCTCTTCTGCCTTCAACCCCTGGAGAGGAAGGTACTTCTCAGTACTAAGAATTTGATGATCAAGAGAGCCAAAATTATTTCCAAGTTTTCAAAATTACTATTAATTCCCTTTTCCAAATACCCATCTGAGAAAGAAGGAATCACTTCACAAACAATTCAATGTTGGACAGCTAACTGACCATTTTGCAATTCCGCTCGATGGTCCCATAAGAGGAAGGCTTGGTGATCTGTTTCTGTAAAGACCACAGTTAAGAGAACCCCATGGGGCCATTTTATTCCATCACATTGAGCCGCCATGAGTTTCAATCAACTTGAGAGCACCTAATGACATTCCCCATTCCCAGGTCCATTCCCATATGGTTCAAGCCGTTAACAAACTGTGTTAGTCTGGATAGACTAGAGAAATAAATTCATAAAACTCATATGTGTATAAGGAAGAATTTTATTTACAAGAGCAACTGTATATTAAGAAAACATCCCAACCTAGTCCAGTCCAAGGTCATGAGTCCAATATTAGCCCATGTGTCTGATACCAGTCTATAAAGTCTTCAGATTCATGAAACACATACAATGACATAGAATGTAAGATGATCACAAGCCAGATGGGTAGAATGCCTTGGATCCAGTGGCATTGTAAACATCTCAGTGCTGGCAGGTGTTTTCAAGTGACTTTTCTGGCTGGCTTAAGAGGTCTGGTTGCATCAATGTGGCTTGTCCAACTCAAGGCTAGGGTAATAACTCCATGTGGCTTCTCCTCAGGGATCTCTCCCAGAAAGTAAGCCTTGTCAGTAAGGAGTCTCCAAGCAAGTTAACTGAGAGAAACAGTGTCTCCACCTTCCTGAATTCTCAGGAGAAGGCCATGCCCACACAGAGGTCACATTGGTTATCTCCAGACTGACAGACCAGACTCCAACCCTACACTCTTTTTTCTTCTTTTTTAAAGATCCTTTATTGGAGACTCATACAACTCATCACAATTCATACATCCATCCATGTGCCAAGCACATCTGTGTATTTTTGCCACCATCATTTTCAAAATATTTTCTTTTTATTTGAGTCCTTGGTATCAGTTCTTCATTTTTTTAAATGATTTTATTGGGGGCTCTTAACAGCTCTTATGACATTCCATACATCATTTGTATCAAGCACACTTGTACACGTATTGAAATTCTCATTTCCAAATATTTTCTACTTGAGCCCTTGGTATAAGTTCCTCTTTCCACCCTTTTTTTTGGACACCAGATTAGGTGACTGTCACACAAGCTTAACTGATAACCAAAATATTGTCAGCTGTTGTCCACACAGATGGAGACACCAGAGAAGAAAGGGTTGATGATCAGTTTTCAAAAGTTAACCGTGGAAAATCCTATGAAACAAGTTCCCCTAACATACACAGAACAGCCATGAACCCAAAAAACCTCCATGGCCTCTGCATGGCTTTTCCCACATCTCTAGCCCTGGGTTTCTTATCTTGTCTCAATGGCATGTTCCAGAAGAATGTCTTTTAAATTATTCCTCGTTATCATTACTTCCAAACAAACCAGACTTATCCTGTGTTCTGCTTTGTCCGGGTTTCTCTTGGTGACTGTGTAGTTCATCTCAAACAAGTATCACCCTTTGGGAGTTAGTAGTCCCACGGTTTAGTAGTCCCACTGGTACCGTGGGACTCCTTCAAGCAAGTCCTGATGACCAGCGTGCGCTACAATAGTCATGATTTGGGAATTCTGGAGATACAGTCTTAGAAGAAAATGTATTTCTCTGTCTTGAGGGGCAAACGTTTTTAAAGCATTGGAGGAGGAAATGTCTTTGAAGATAAGGAGGTAATTTCTATTGCATCTTTGAATTTGCATTAGGTGAGAAAATGCTACTGAGACGTGAGAAAAGAAAGCAGTGTTAAGTCTCCACAACTGGAGATGTCGCAAAGACCATCAGTGTGAAGGGCAGCTAAGACTCATTATTTGAGCTTGTTTCATATTCATATAACTTAATAAAAGATACCTTATACATGCCTTTGTGATAATCAGAACTATCCCCATGACTTTGCAATAACATTTGATATCTGTCTCTGAGTGAATTATAGCCCTTAACATTATGGGGCACAAGCCTTTCTTAATGGCATAATCTCATCAACTGTCTCTTACATCACTGCTGTATTTTGCCAGTGAAAAGCAAATTATGTAGCGTACATAAAATGTGACATTTGTGCAGCATGTTCTCACTCCGTGGAAGCTGGCTCAAATACTTTGTTTCTTTTAATTATTTTTTAATTAAGAGAGGTTTAATAAAATGCTATACATTTTGCATCCATTGTTGAAAATCTTTGACTTTTTGGCATATTTTCTCTCTTTGACCGAAATTTTTTAAATGCATAATATTAATATTAAATTTGGAGGTATAGAGGTAAAACCATTCTAAAAGGGATGAGAAAAATCAATATCAATAGACAATGAGAAGTCTGGAAATTGTTGCTGTAAAATTTTAATCATGTCTTTTTCCTTTTTTAAGTGTACTTAGCATCTATTATCAAGGCCATTTTGATTCTCCTATATTTGCGTGGTAGATAAATTGGGTTAATAGAAGCAGTGAACTTCTGGGTTCATGTATTGACTGCAAACTCATCATATTCTCATCCTATTGATGAGAAAACTGAGGCCTACCCAGCCAAGAGGACAGAGATGAAGCAACAACAGCTATGCTCTTATTTAGTGAAAGATTATTATACTTGCATCTTGGAAATCCTTGAGAAATTCTTTGCAAGGAAGACCTGCAAGGAATAGGTCAGGAAAATGGAGAACCAATGTAGTTAAACTAGCTCAAGGAAGAACCAACTTAGTTGACATAACTTCACAAATCAAATCTGTGAAGCAGGAGGGTAACGAAAATGGTGGCAGTGAGCTTCCTAACATAGCCCTGTGGCTATCTAGAATCTAGAAACTGGGAGATCTTGACTCCCAAAGGAGTGCTATTTTCATTATGCTGCCTCATCTTCCTTTACAGCTTCTCATAGTATTATTGCTTCTTACAACTAGGTTACCAAGTGGCCAAAACTTATATTCCACTACAATTCAATCTCTTTCATAATAGTAATTTACTAGTTTCTGAGGGGAAGAATAGAGAGGTCACACACAAGGTCAGGGGGATCATAGCTTATGAGGTTAAAGGAAGGATCCTGAAATTTTAGATGAAGGCTCCCTAGTGACTCTGATCGCTCTTTCCCCTCTTCTCTCTCTGAGTCATCAAGCTTAATGTATCATAGGTATTAACTATGTGTGCCAAAGCAATCATTTAAAAGGTTTTTATAAATAAAATTTCCGAAAGTTCAAAGCTCTCACATTGCCATAGCACATTCCTGCAACCTTCGATTGTCCTTAATGGACTGTACTGACCTGGTTCAAGACAAAATATACCTTTAAAGTATTCCTACCTCTGAACAAGCTAGAGCAAAGTCAAAGAGAATGCATGTTATGTACTTTCCGTATTTTAAAAATTCACAGACAGTGAGTCAATTTTGATTCACAGCAGCCTTCCAGCAACCCTGTAGGACAGAATAAAGCAGCTCCTGTGGATTTCCAGGACTGTGCATCTTCATGAAAGTAGAAATCCTCATCTTTCTATCATTGGCCTTGAGATTGGCTGTCCAATGCATAGCCCCCTTTCTCTGAGGGATAGTGCTTTGCAATTGCACTAATTCCAACTAGTAATTTTAAGCACCGGAATGGACTTTGAGATGAAAATAAGGGGTCTTCATAGTCTGTTGAGACTGGAGATTTGTACACACTTCCCAGTGGCAGGATAGAAAATATTTCAAATCAGTTCTCCACTAGTGATATCTATAGTGAGTATATATTAAGAGAGCCAACAATTTGAACAAAATGTCACCATCTATCGAAGGACAAAATTCAGAGAGGATGAGAAAGAAGGAGGAATTGAAGCAGGAAAATCAAGGAAGAAGTGATATCCATGTCCCATCCATGTACCATTGATGGGATTGCACAACAAATGAGATGTAATGAACTGTGCATGAATTATTGAATGTAAAACTAATGATATTCCATAAACAAAACCTCCACTGATTTAACAATAAAAAGTTTTAAAATATCAGTTCTCCAAGAGGGTATAGAAAATTCTTATTTATAGAATTTTTGGCTTTCTTAATAGACATATTCCCAACTGTCACTCATTCCAGATAGGCAACATGATGTCAATGAATGCAAAGTTGGGAAGGGATGGCAGCAATTGACTTTGAGAGCAGGTCCAGACGAGTGCAGTACACCATTGACAATTCCCCCAAAAGTTTATAGTGAAAGTGCTTAAAATATGCCTTCCATATGACTCTGAATGTCTATTTTTAAGAATGTATTCTCATAAAATAGTCAAAGAAATTTCAAAAAAGTGTACACATCAAAGTTGCCTATAATAATAAGAATTACCTTTTTGCGTATTGGCAGGGTATGCCCATCCATTACTATGTAGCCAATTGTCACTCACACAAACCCTATAGAACAGAAACGAATTGCTGCTTGGAGCTTCTGAAACTGTAAATCTTTCTTGCAGCAAACAGCTGAGGGGGATCTACTGCTGACTTTGCAATTAACTACCAAATGTTTACCCACAGTGCCACCAGAGATGTGTGTGTCAGTGTATACTTGTACGTGTATATGTGCAGGTGTCAGTGTAGGTATAGGTATATACATACAAGCCTTAAGTAGAAAAGTAAAAGTATCCAAGTAATTTTTTGTTATAGAACATGCTGCTAATTTTTAGATGGGGGAGTTTATGCTCTTACACATAGGCACCCAGATACAGCATATAGATATGGGGGGTGAATTCAAAATTTTGCTAATACGTAGTGCCCAGCTATCAAAAAGAATGGCATCTGGGGTCTGAAAGATTTATCTTCAAATAAGCTGCTATCAAAAGCTGGCACCAACTAATGTTTCTATCCTGATGTCACACCTGCTCATTCTCCCAGAGTAGCAGGACTGTCCTACAAGGCATCGTTGGAACTGTGCTGGGAAAGCTGACCCCACCCACCTTCCAGCCCTGACCTTGACCTTAGGCGAGGCTTCTTAGTGCTTCTGATGTTCAAAGAACATGCATAAACCTTGAAAAAGCCCAAACTGCCATTTTGGCATGGTATCAATTGAAGAACATGAAATTTTTTGTGGAAGGGTTAAAGAGATGAGAACATCACCTTCAGGAATGTATCAGCTTAGATGAAAGATGTGTCCAGAAATAATCTCTTAACATTTTGATACTTTGGTTGAAAAGAGTTTTCTGTGATTTTGTAGAATGCTTTTTGACTTACCCTTTTATGTGTATATGTATTTACATAAATACACATATATTTACTTAAGAAGGGGTGGCAGTCGTATGCTTATGTTAATTTCATGATTGAGGTGTAGGGGTGGAGTCTAGCCTGTTAATCTGGAGATAGCTATTCAGTAGCTAATGAGGCCTCCGTGTGCGCATGGCTTTCTCCTGAGACTTCTGGGAAATCTCGCGATATTTCCCTCATGAAGATGAGAAGCTATCTTCCCCAGTTGTTGGACGTTGGTCTCACGGACAAGACAAGATGACAGCATCTAAGCAGCTGGAGGAGAAGCCACATGGCTTTGCCCAGATGGAGCCAGACTTCTGAAGCTGGAGAGGCCACGTAGGGACCCCTGCCAGCGATGAGTTGCTTTGGCCACCACTGGATGCTGTTGATGGACCCTGAGCTCTGGAAGCGAGCAGTCATGAGGGGACCCCTGCTGGAGCCAGGACTCTGCACCTATTGACCTGTGACTTTGTGAGTCAGAAGGAGACTCTATAGACTGATATTGGGCATATGGGTTAATATCAGACTTATGACTTTGTACTGGACTGGATTGGGATGCTTTTTTAATGTCCTATTTCTTTTATATATAAACCTTTTCCTTATATCCATATGCATGTCTATGAAATTTGTTCCTCTAGTCTACCCGGACTAACACAGAAGGTATCACCTCATGCTGTTGCATGCAAGAATCCTGTTAGAAAGGTACTATGAATCATAGGACCTATTGTTTTCTAAAGAATTATGTTTGACATCAACAAGCATGTTTATATTTTCTTTTTAGTTAATACAATATCTAAATATATAGTTATTTGGACAGATAGTCACTTGTGACTTTTTTGGTTTTTGTTTTTAATCAATTTATTGAGAACTCTTTCAGATATCCTAACATTCCATAATTCAATCACATTGAACAGTATTTTACAATTGCTGCCACAGTCGGTTTCTTTTTTTTTTAAATCATTTTATTGGAGGCTCATCCAACTCTTATCATGATCAATACACACATCAATTGTATGCAGTCCACGTTTGCACATTTATTGCCATCATCATTCTCAAAATATCCTCTTTCCACTTAGGCCTCTGATCATAGTCAGTTTCAAAACCTTTTCTTTCTTCTTTAACCCCTTAATATCAGTGTCCTTTTATCCCCTCCCTCCCACACTCTACCCCAGGAGTCCTTATTATTTTATTATATCACATTACTTTACATTATAGATGTACATAAATATATATGCCATATCTTACATCCTCCCATATATCCATTCACCTACAATTCTGTTATTCTGCTTCCTATGCACGGGGGTATACAGTCATCATTACTATCAGTCTCCCCTTCCCTCTCTTCCTGTACCCTCAGAAGGTCATTACTCCCATTGCTGTTTCTGAAGGATTATCTATCTTGGCTTTCTTACATCAACCAATCTTAATTATACAAATGAACCTACATAGGTCTAACAAGATCAATGAGGCAAAAACAAAGACTGTAGTGACAAGGGGAGGAAATATTAAAGAAAAAGAGGATAGTTATGTATTTCATCAGTGCTCTCCTTAAGCTTAGGTATAGCGTCCCTTTCATGTGGCCCTTCTGAGAGGGACTGTCCAATTATGTTACAGGTGGGTTTTGGGTCTCCACTTTGTCCATGCTCCTTCACATCAATTTTATTGGGGTTTTATTTTTTGAACTTCAGATATTTATTTTCACCTCATAATCACATGGACTGGTGTGTTTCTTCCATGTGAGCTTTGTTGCCTCTCTACTAGATGGCCACTTGTTTCATTTCAAGCCTTTACGACCTCAGATGTTATATCTTTTAGTAGCCAGGCACCATCATCTTTCTTCACCATGTTTGCTTATGCACTCATTTTGTCTTCAGCAATTCTGTCAGGGAGGTGAACATCACAGAGTGCCACATAGTTACTAGTAATAAATAAAATGTTTCTCTACCTCCTTTATAATGTCTGGTACTTAGATCACCTTGAAGCTGTGTAAAAATATATGGGATGATATCCAACCTGTTAAGCAGGTCACAACCTCATGATGCCTCGCTGGAAGTGTGACCTTCTCATAAGGTGGTCCCTGGGAAACTCCTGCTGTATTTGCTATAGACCCTGAAGCTTCTGGATTCCTGTCATGTTTCCACTGACCTTGGATCCATATGATTCTACATCCATTGGTCTATGATCTTCCTGTACATCATTGCGTGTAGTTACATGAATTTGAAAAAGGACTTAAGGACAAATATCAAACTTATGGACTTGAATTGGACTGGTCTGGAATGCTTTCATGATATATATTTACTTCTTTATCTAAAGTGCTTTCATCATATATATGAGCGTCATGGAGTGATTTCTCTAGTCAACCTGGCCAAACACACAGTGTAACTAACTAAGTTCTTTAAGTGCTCACCTTCTTCCTTCCAACTGAAATATCATGATTCCATCTCAGTATGGTGGACTGAGCAGATTTAAAGAACAACCAGAACCTGGTGTCCCAGGATGTCTTCCTCCAGAGTTAGTTTTTGTATCAAACCTAATACTGTGTGAAGGTGTTCATAATTTTGCATTGGAGACATCTGCAAGAATATATAAGGACTCCAGGTGAATGAATAATGGAAAAGTGGGTGAGGGGCAATGGAGGATGATGTAAGATATGGAAATAATAATCTATAACTTATCAAGTGTAGATCGGGAGGGAGGGGGAAGAAATAGGAATCTTAAATCAGGGGCTCAAGTGGGACAAGAAAGCTTTGAAAATTATGATGGCAAATTTTCTGCTTGAACTCCTTAATGTCAATGTCCTTTTATCCCCTCCCTTCCACACTCTACCCCAAGGAGTCCTTATTATTTTATTATATCACATTACTTTACATTATAGATATATATAAATATATATGCCATATCTTACATCCTCCCGGTGCTTGACACACCAGATTAATGTGTGGATTGTGATAAGAGATGTAAGAGGCCTCAATAAAAGTATGAAAAGGAGAATATATAAGAGTAAGTCAAAAGTATTGTTACAAAACCACAAGAATCTTTATTACAGAAAACTTCACAATGGAAATCTGTTGTTTCACGATGAATTTTCCATGTAGATCTGTACACTTATTTAAAAACAATTTTGGTTGTGGGTAGCATGGGGGTTTTACATTTCACAACCTCAATTTTTTTATCAAATGGTTTAAATTACTTATCAGCCCCCAATAGTTTAGCTTACCTTACCTTTGATTTCTCTTCTTTCTTTTGTAGATTGCCATCTTCCCTTCAACCAAGTTAATATCGGCCAACCATCAAGTCTATTGCTTCCACCCTCCCTCCTTTTGTCAGCTTGTAAGGTGTTCCTTTTGACATGAAAGTCTTTGTCTTGGGTTTTTGTTGTTGTTGTTTGGGGATGGTTTTTTTTTCCCTTATAGCAGTGTTCTCATATAATATTTGTCCTTTTGTGATTGACTGATTTCACTCAGCAAAGCATTCTCCAGGTCCATTCATGCCATGAGGAACATTGTGGTTTCATCATTGTTTTTCATTGATGCATAGTATTCCATTGTGAGCATGTACCAAAGTCTCTTTAGCCATTCTTGTCCAGATGGGGATTGGGGTTGTTTCTATCTTCTTGCTATTGCTAGTGGTGCTGTGAGAAATCTGGAGTGCGTGTGTCTATTACTCTTGGTTCTTGAGCATGTACACCCAGCAGAGGGACTGCTGCATTCTATGGAGTTTCTATTTCAAGTTGTTAGAGGTAGCACCAGATCATCAAGTGATCATTCTTCACTCTTCAAGGGATACAACATCAAAATAACACACTGTACATCCTCAAAGGATTTAAATCATGTTACTTTAAACCTTGTTTAAATTGGTGGAACATAAAGAAGTCTGAAGGGGCAAGATCCGGAATGTAGGGTGAATTTTTTTCAACAAAATTCTAGTGGGACAGTCTTGCTACCCTCAAAGAATGAATGGGTACATTGTCCTGGTGGGGAAAAGAAATTCCTCAACACAATTCTCCTGACCTATTTCTCTCCAATGTAGTTTTAAAGTTGCTTAGAATTTCTTCACATAAGCCCCATGATTTTCCTGTGTCCTGGGAGAAAATCTATCAAGATGACCTCAATAAGATTCCCAAAACTGTTGTCTGGTACTTGCTCCTATGTTGGGTGAATTTCACTCAAAGACAAGGTTGCTGAGATGTAGAAATATTTCCGTATCAGCACTCCTGTTGAGAGCTCTCAACTCATAGAGACCATTGTTGCTGAAGCAATGGTGCTGCTGAGCCAGTAGCAGCCTCTTGAACACTCACCTGCATAGAAGGTGTGTAGTGTCCTGGGAGTCATCCCCAAGATGCAACTAAGGGCCTGTTTCCCAGCCTTTTCATTGAATTGTCAGCAACTTATTCTCTGTATGAAATCACATTTTTGCTTAAAATAACTAAGTTCTTTTTTGCTGCAACTGAATTCTAAATGGCACACTATTCTCAGGTTACTGTACTGTGGTGGTTTGCATATTACTATGATGCTAGAAACTATGCACGAGTTTTTACATCAGAGTCAGCCATGGGGGGCAAGTTTCAATGGAGCAACAAGACTAAGACTAGGAAGACATGCCTGGTGATCTGGTTTGCATGCTGTTATGACACTGGAAACCACGGCACTAGTATTTCAAATACAATCAAAGTCACCCATCATAGATGGGTTTTAGTGGAGCTGTTAGACTAAGAGACTAGGAAGAAAGACCTAGTGACCCACCTCCAAAAATTAGCCAATGGAACCCTGATTGATCACAAAAGAGCATTTTCCTGATTCATTGACTTTGAACATGTCATCAGGCAGGATCAGTCTCTAGAGAAAACCATTATATTTGACAAGGGACAGCCTTGGTGCAAAGAACTGGCAGAATAGCACATAGTTCAACGTGTTGGCAATTACAAGGATGGTAAAGGGGCAGTTATCCTGTTGTTCTGTCAGAATCAATTTGATGACAGTTAACAAGATTCTTAAATCACTTGAGGTGAGGCAGAAGTTCTCACTCAGGAACTGTGCATGCATTCCACTGGCAGACAGTTTGAACAACTCTAACATTGTCTGCAGACCTTTTCACTTCTTTCATGGCATGACACCCTTTGTTCACCATCCTTTTCCTGAGCCTTCTCAGCTTATAAATTTCCTCATACATTCAATCTCTATATGATACTATTTTGATGGACTGAGTAAATAAAAAGAAAGAAAAAGATTGCTTTAAACTTTTTAAAAACATTGTAAGAGAATGTCTTATATCTTCATGAAAAAATTTAATCACCCTTTTTAAAGAGGAAAAAATGTGATTTGCAGACCCCAGAAATAAAGCATGTTTAGTATTGCTCCTATAAGAGAAATGAATTTTTAAAAAGATTTTTAAATTGTAGCATTTTGGATTCCTGGTTCTAAAGTACATTCCTTTTTCATATGACTCTTTAACAACATGAAAATTCCTGGAACCACTATTATCAACAATTTATCAAATTTGTCAGGAATCATCTTAAATGAATACACACCTATATTAAATCCAGATATATCATATTAGAAAAATATGACTGATGATAGCTTCCAAGTATATAGGAGAGTGCTAGGGAAACATTACCATTGGAATTAGTGTTATGTATCTTACAGTTAGTGCGTCCAGAAGATTGAGTTCTGTGGAACATGGATTCACCCCAGTCTAGATGGTCGGACTAGTGTTCTACTCTTGTTTCTGAAGGACTTAGGCCAAAGATCAGCAAACTTTTTCTGTAAAAACCAAATAGTAAATATTTTAGACTTCGGACCATAGTATATCTGTTCTACTGACTCATTTCTGGCATTACAGAATAAAAAAGTCACGTGTAATGATTGAGCATGCCTTAATTTCATATGATTTTCACAAGGCCCACAATTTTATGCTTTTTTACCATATTTTTCAGACCATAAGGTGTGCTTTTTTGCTCCCCTTCCCACCCCCAAAGTGGGGGAAAAACAAGTGTGCATCTTATGGTACAAAGATGTGGGTACCCCAGGACATTTTAGTATACTGGTACTATTTGGTTCAGAATATTTTTTCTTGTATTCCTGTTTTCTGAAAAATGGATGCATCTTATGGTCAGGTGCATCCTGTGGTCTGAAAAATACAGTGTTTTTAAAGCAACTATTTAAAAGGTAAAAACTATTTCTAATCTCAGATTATAAACATGCAGGACTTGACGACCATATTTTGCCACCCCCTGCCAAATCACATATCCTGTCCACTCCACCTCAGCCAAAATTATCACATGATAAACTTTGGAGCCATGTTGGAAATGTTCTCAAAATCCAATATTTGGGGAGAAAGAGAGTTATTTCTTGTGTCTTCTATATCTAGTGCCCAGTCCTTCAGATTCTAGCTGCCTGCTGTTCACTGGGGTCTATTTCTCCTCCTTCTATCCCAATCCAGCTTCCATGTGCCATTACAACGCACTTCTAGCCACATCAGAAGGAGACCTGGTGGCATAGCGGGCCTGCTAACAGCAAAGTGAGAAGTCCCCGCTGTTCCATGGGAAAGAAGATGATTCTCTCTACTACCATAAAGATTTTCAGTCTTGGAAATCAACATAGACAAATCTGGGCTATTCTGTAAGGATGGTCTGAGTTGGAATCAGCTCAACAGCAGTGAGTTTGGTTTAGGGCCACGTCAGAAAACTTACTGTCCCCTTAATAAGCCAGGTAGTTGCAAACTCACCCAGTTTTGTTCATACTGCTCCCTCTAACTAGAAAAGCCTGCCCCACATCTCTACTTCAGCTTTCTGCTTATTATCCATGGTCCAGTTCCATGTCAAGGAGCAGGCAATCGCTGGCACATGGGCCAAATACACAGAGCCCAGGAAATCAGTGCAGAGACCCAGGTGGAGTGTTCCAACCGGCCACCATAAGGCTCTCCATCCAAAGTGAACATGACATAGGCAGGTGACTGAAAGAGAGGGTGCTGCCGGAAACCAAGCCGCTTGCAACACAACATTGCCAATGTCCATCTTTTCTCAAGGAATGTGAACAGAATTGATTGTTGTTGTGCATAGTAATTGTGCCTGGAATGTCACCACAAACAGATAATTAGCAAATACTCAACAACTGCTCTTAGGGAAGATACAGCATTAGGTTCCCATGGGCCTCTAGTCAAAATATTTTCATCGAGTGATCAGTATATAACTTCATTTCACAACCATGTTTTACAAGCCTTTCTATTTAAAGATACCTTGTTTAATACAAAGTATATCATTAATTCGTTAACCAGTTTATCACCAATTTGTTAACATTGAATTCACAGCCAAGTGCACTATAATTCCTGCCTGGACAGAACTCACCTAGCGTACCCATCCTCTCCATAAGTCCTATCTCAGATTGCTTGTGCTTAGAAACACTAGGCAGCATGTCAACACTGTACTTGGAGCCATGTCAAACTGGGAAAGTACCAACAAAATCAAAAAGCACTTTGTTAAATAGACTATAAGAGTCGTAAACAAGAATGTAGAGCCTCGCCTTGTTCATCAAAATGGGAGTTTGCTTGTACCTCAGCTGCTTCCTACATTTTGTCACTTCATCCATGTCCAGGAGTGACCAGAAAAGTGCTACAAGTATTCACTTGGGTCTTAGAAATAAATGTAGTATGTTAAGAGAAATCCCAAATACAGGATTTCCAAATAATGAGGAGAGCCTATAATCCATCTCAACAAGCAGAATGGTTCCCTTGATACGCAAGCCCCACTGGGTGCCTGCTGCTGCACGCTCAGCCCCACATTCTCCTTGGTGGCCACTGGGCATTGCCACTCCCGGGCTCTTGTGGGAAATGTTGAAGCTCTGCTTTTCTAAAGGATCGCTAAAAATCCCAATCTATTGTCATTGCTTTAGAAAGCTAAGATAAGTTTTGAATTTAGAAAGCGTTTGCTCACAAGCCATGAATCTCAGGAAGGCAAAGCAGTGAAAATATTAATCAGTAGTGAAGGGAGTGGACAGGCAAATTGTCAATAAATTGAGGTGTCATTATCTTTTGAAATTTTGTAAAGATAAAATAGCAGTGGGATGTCATCATTTTTAAAAAGTACAGTCACAGCCATGTTATCAATGTGAACACTCTGACTACAGATATTCTAGAGAAAAACTCTATAGTCCTGAACTTTTAAATGGCCTAGAATTTTCTTATTCCAATGTCATACAATAAACACACATCCCTAACATTTCCTTAAAAGGAAGTTTGAACAGCCTAGGCTTGCTAACGATGACCTGGCCCACTCTCTCTATACCAATTTTGGTCATATTCTGTTCATAGGCATCTGCTGAGTTCTACCAGCTCCTCACTTCTTGCATTTTTCTGTTATGATTTTCTGAAGATTATTAAAAGATAATGAGACAGTTGCAGAAAGTTCTGCATTCATTTTCTGCTTCAATTTTCAGCCAAGAATTTCTGATGTAAATCTAACAGTTTGGCCATTAATGATCATTAGTGTCACATCTAAGAAACAATTCCAGTCTGTTATTTATTAAAAACAATCAAAATGTGCCATCATGGCCCTAATGACAACATTTGCTCAGACAGCCTTATTTATCCACATGAAAATAATAATAATAGTAGTAATAATAATAATAATACCAGGCAACTGCTTCAACTTCCACACTAAACATGCCAGAAGCATCAGTCTCCAATAGAGTGCAATAACCTCCTGGAGGAGAAGCGGTCATCTTTTATACTCAGACTTGTCATCACGTTTGTCCCAACTCAAGAGGACCTTGCACATGATGGCCCAAAGCTCTGCCTGTGCTGCACCATATTCCCCATAGTTGGTAGTGGAACCTCCATGGCTGTGTCCATTGTGTCCATCCATCTCAGTGAGGGTTTCCCTCACTTTCAAAGGCCCTCTTCTTTTTTGGGGGGGAGGGGAGGAGCAATCACTGCCCTCTTGTGGGAGTAGGAAGCCCAGCCTTGGTCCTGGAGAGCTCCTGCTGGATTTGAACCTCCAAGCCAGTGAGTCGCCGTCCCGCACTCAACCAAAATGCCACCGGGGCTCAGCCCTAAGGCCTTCTTCTTTACCAAGCAGAATATCCTGTTCCAGTGACTGGTCTTTCTCAATAGCATGCCCCAAAACTCACCATCCTTATTTTCAAAGAACATTTGTTTGTTGTTTGTTTGCATCCTTTTTGCAATATAAGACCTTTATGTCTTTCTGTCATGTTTTTTAGCTTAGAAGTCAATTTTTAAAGCACACTTCTGTACATGTAAAGACTGAAAGAGAATTAAAGATGAAGAACAAAACTCAGGACCATGACATTAGAACTTAAAAGATTGAGCATTTTTAGGGAAGTTGTTGACATCCAGGTCACAGAATCTCAGTCAAAAGATAAGTACAAAGATAGCCTTTAAAATATTTACAATAAAGTAAATACACCCAGCAGAATTTGAAATAAACACACACACGAAAGGAAATGACTACCATGAGATGATTTCAAGAGTTGTCCCTTCTGGTCTTTCGTCTGTAGCAACAGGAAGGTCCAGGAAGTGTGTGCATTTAATTTAATTCTCACATATCTCAAGCTCCCTATGAGTCGCATCAACTAGCTCAGAGACAACTCTGTAGAATACATTTATTCTTATATATTCACTAGTTGAGCATTTTGTAGAAATAGAAATTTCGTATGAGTATTAATTCCCTAATAATTGTTTTTGAAACTGGATTCTCTACCAGATTAACTTACAGATTTTATACAGTGAAACCTGTGATAAAAGCGTGTTTTATTTTGCTTATATATTACATGGTTTTTAAAATTAGAGTAATGAATGCAACTATTTGGAAAGTCAGTTAGAAATTACATAATAAGAAACAGAGATCTCTTGTGGCCCATCTACTTCTGACTCAAATCCTGCTTCCCAGACAGACAATCACTTTAAATTATTTTAACTACTTCTTTTATAATCTGTCTCTGTATTTCTATATAACCGGTTTTTATGAGCATTTCTCTAGCAAAGAAAGTTGAAAATTTGACTTTCACTCTCACCCCATTTTTCTCCTCCATCCTCCTGATAGAGTTATATCATGATATCTGGTTAAATAAATATTCAGCATTTATATTTTTATGTCCATGTGAACATTACTGACTATTGCATCGATTAGTTTTTACTATGTTTCACTTCCCTAATTGTGTTCTGTTCCTTCTATAAGCAATGTTTTTTTTCTTATCTCTCATGATTTCTGCTAATCTAATCTCTCATGCCAGGGGCAGGGGCAATCACCTGATGGGATAAGTAAGAGGAGTCCACTTCTGAATGCACCTTCCGACAGTCCTTGCACCTCACCTCACTTTTGCTTGACTTGGATCCCTGAGCTGAAAGCCTCTGAAATACCATCAGTGCAAAAATTAAACCGATGTTTCCCTTGAGACTGGGATGTAGGGGTTGAAAGGCATTAGAAAGAAAGTATTCAATCTGGTTTCCTGATCTGTCTTGAAAGGCCAGAGAGCACCTTAGAGTCAAGGATGGCAGGACTTCATCTTACATAGGATGGCCATGTCGTGAGAAGAACTCAGTTGCTGGAGAAGGACGTCACGTTTGGTATGGTGAAAAAGAGTATTGCCCTCAATGAGATGGAATGACACAGTCGCTGCACCAATGGGCTCGGGCATAGGCACAATTGTGAGGAGTGTGCAGGGCTGTGTTGTGTTCCGTTCTGTTGTGCATATGGACTGGAGCGACTCTAGAGTACCCAGCAGGCAGAACAACCTGACTCACGATAGGAGTAGACGCTCGAGAAGAGGGTCTACCTTCCCCAAATTTCAACTAATCCTATTCTTTGTCTGGTGCTTCATTTTCACTTTTTTCTTTTCTTTTTTTTTTTTTTGTTTTTTTAGGGGGGTGCATCACTGCCCTCTGGTGGTTGTGGAAGCTACCCAGCCTTGCTCCTGGAGAGCTGCTGCTGGATCTGAACCGCCAAGCCAATGGATCACAGTCCCGCACTCAATCACTATGCCACCGGGGCTCAGCCTTGACTTTTTTCTTAAGTGGTATCTCCAAATCGAGTCTGGTGATATTTTATGGGCAAAGTAGAACATTAAGCATTTCATTTAGAAAGAATAGCAAGCCAATAAAAATATTGCAAAAGTCATAAAGAGAAACCCTTTATAGTTTACCTACATTCCTGTATTATGAAAATTTGTCCAGTTTGAACTCAATATATATATATATATATACAGCTATTCTTCTCTGTGAGCATGTAAATTACACACACCACAGTCTTTTACTTCAAAGTACTTCAGAACATATGTCTAAGAGAAAGATTTATTTATATTAACATATTAAAGTTATTCATTCAGAAAAGTAATATAAATATGGAAACTTTATCTATTTAACTATTTTTTTCATTCTCCTAATTTACCCAATAATGTACTCTAGCATTATTTTACCTGGAGTACAGGATCCACCATATAATCACACATGCTCTTTAGATGTCATATTTCTGTAGCCACTCTGTAGTTAAAATTCCCAGTCAGAGTTATCTTTTAGGACATTAATACTTTTGAGAGATTGTGTCAACTTGACTGGGCCAGGATCTTCAGTAGTGTAGCAACAAGGCCTCCCCCATAAGGTGCAAGTCACAATCTGATGATGTCTCCTGGGGGAATGACTTATTTCACATCCTAGACTGTGGAGAACTGACTCTTCTTCCTCCTGCTGGCCTAGACCCTGCATGTGCCTCCTGGGGGCTTGTGAGAGCCTTCGGAGCTGTCAGCAGCCTGCCATGTTGCCTGCCTAGAATCCACTTGACTATCTTCCTACTTCCTGCTTTGTCAGCCCAGCAGCTTCATGAGTCAGAAGGGGCTTCCTGCTATATCTGACCTCCAGATTAGAATTGGACAGGGGTTTTCCTGCTCTTTGGCTGTGTATACTGCTCTCTCTATATAAATTTCTTTCTTGTAATAAGTTTCATATATATATATATATATATATATATATATATATATATATATATACTGGAAATATATATATATTTCACCACCACCACTGGTTTTGGTTCTCTATACAACCCAGCTTAGTGTAGTTATACAATCAATAGACCACATATATATGCATATTTATATATAAATTATGATTTTTAAATCATTTTGGGGGGAGCTCAGATGTAGCTTTTCACAATACATAAATACATATATTGTGCCAAGCACCTTCACATTCCTGCTGCCATCATCATTCTCCAAATATCTGCTTTTCCACTTGAGCTCTTGATATCAGATTCTCATTCTTTCCCCTCCATCCTTGCTCCCCCCTCACCCACCAACCCTCAATAATCTATAAATCATTATTGTTTTGTCATATGTCTCCCCTTGTTTACTTCTCCAATGTCTGTCCTCCCTTTAGGAGGTGATGTGTAGATCCTTGTAATGGCTCCCCCTCTCTACCCCACCTTCCCTTCACCCATCAGGTAGCTCCACTCTTAATACTGACCCAAGGAGTTCATCTGTCCTGGGTTCCCCGTATTTCTATTTTCCATCTCTACCAGTGTATCTGGATTTGTAAGGTAGAGTTGGGACCATGATAGTGGAGGAGAGGAAGCCTTCAGGAACTAGAGGAAAGTTTTATGCTTCATCGGCACCTCACTGCACCTTGACTGACCTGTCTCCTCCCCATGACTCCCCTATAAGAGGGTGTCCAATTGGCCACAATTGGGCCTTGGGTACCCACCCTGCTCTCCTCCTCATTGTTGTTCTTTGATGCTTGATATCTGCTCCCTTCGACCCCTCATGATCACACAGGCTAGTGTGCTTCTTCTATGTGGGCTTTGCTGCTTCTGGGCTAGATGGCCACTTGTTCACCTTTAAGCCTTTAAGATCCTAGATACTTTATCATTTGGTAGCTGGGTGCCATCAGATTCCTTCACTCTTATGTCGGGAGGCTGGGCACATAATGATGTGATTTTTGTTCTTTGATGCCTTTATCTGGTTCTTTCACACCTCATGGTCACACTGGCTGGTTTGCTTCTTCTTTGGTGGGCTTTGTTGTTCCTGGGCTATATGATGTTTGTTCACCCTCAAGCTTTTAAGTCCTCAGATGCTATATTTTTGATAGCCGAATACCATCAGCTATCTTCACCACTCTTGCTCATGCCCCCACAAGTCCTCTGTGAGCATCTCAGGAAGGAGTACACACAGTGGTATGGTTTTTCTCCTGTTTGATGTCTGAGGCCTGGTCCTTTCAATACCTCATGGCCACTTCTTCCATGTGGGCTTGGATACTTCTCAGCTAGATGGCTGTTTGTTTATCTTCAGACTTTGAGACACCAGACACTATATTCTTTGATAGCTGTGTGCCATCAGTTTTCTTCATCAATTTGCTGATGGACCTATTTGACTTCTGTGATCTTATTGGGCCAATGAGTATCATGGAATACCAGATTAATAAAACAAAATGTTCTTGCATTGAGGGAGTATCTGGGTGGGGGCCCAAGGTCCAGCTTCTACCTTAGCACTAAACCTATAAATATATGTACCTGGATTTATTCTCTCCTAACAATATACAGTTATATATACATATGTACATGAATAGACCATTTTTATAGCCTTCTTCCCTTTTTTAAATGTACCTATGCTCAAACTGTGATGGGCATGCTTGCATAAAGAAGTCTAGATTAGTGAGGGACCACAACCAAGCCATCAGTGACAATACCAGGGACACTTCCCTACAATGAAAGGAGACCAGAGAAGGGACTCTGATAGAGAAATCCCTTTGGGGGAGTGGGAAACAATGAAAAATCTCTTATTGCAAGGGGAAACCATCACAGCAAGGAGCCTACAACTCTGGTAAGATTTTCATTACATGGGAGAGGAAGAATGCGGGGCTCAGAATATGACTGATTCATTAGGATTAGCAGGGGAATCAGGAAAATCAAAATGAAAAAATTGTTTACCACTTAATTTCTGTAGGATGTGATCTTGATAAAGAAATGCTAAAACAGCTATCAAAAGGAGATGCCTTGATTTGTACTATTTGCCAATCTCCAGAGTGAGAAAATACCAATTAATTACAAATTTCAAAATATCAATGTTACAACCTGAGGGAAGCATTGGGAACACATATCCATGAAACCTTGTACATACCTGAGTATATGCAGAATCCATTCGCAGAGTGCCCTGGAGGACTGAGCCTCCATTGAACACCCTCATAGACATTGACCTGGGATGTGAATGGTCTTGCCCGCAGGCAAAGTGCCCTGAAGAGTGGATTACTGCAGGTGCAGTCAGGTTACAATGTAACGTGTTATCATCTGCTTTCTCTTTTGGCTAATTTTCCATGTGTTCTGACTTTATTATCTGGTACTTTCTCTTAAATTGAGGTTTTCCTCTGCTTTATTCTGTGGTGGCAGTTTTCGTAAGATTTTCTATATATGAAATCCGGAACATGTAATCCAGAGACCCTAAATAAATGAATAGTTCTATGAGCTTATGGCAGAAGAGGTTGAGGAGTAATGAAGAGCCAATAATGATGGATACAAAAATGAAGAAAATATTCTGAAATTGATAGCACAACTCTTTTCAATATACTGAAACCACTGAATTAAATAGTATAATTATCTCAATTTAACTGTTATTAAAAATAAAAAAAAACATAGACCAAGTAAATACATAAATATTGCTACAAATATCATAGGAATCTTACCATGATTTAAAAAAAATCAAAGTGTGAAGCTAGTAATTTTAGACATATAAAATGTCTCCATGAGAGCCAGCAAACTCATCTTTCTCCCACCAACCTTGAGATGAGCAACTCAATTCTTATTCCACAGGATATATATATATAGTTTCAGAAAGTAATAGAAAAAAATTTAATCCTTGTGTGTATGCCCTATAACCAAAAACAAATGGCAACCCTACAGGCAGAGAAGTTGTGGCAGTCTTGTGCTTATGTTAATTTTATGATTGAGATGTAGGGGTGGAGTCTAGCCTGTTAATCTGGAGATAGCCATTGAGTAGCCAATGACACCTCTATGTGGGCATGGCTTTCTCCTGGGACTTCTGGGAAATCTCAGGATATTTCCCTCGTGAAAATGAGAAGCTATCTTCCCCAGTGGTTGGGCGTTAGTCTCAGAGATGATTAATCATGGACAAGACAAGATGGCAGCATCAGAGAAGCTGGAGGAGCCAGCGGAGAGACCACACAGCTTTGCCCTGATGGAGCCACACCTCTGAAGCTGGGGGGGCTACATGGAGCCCTCTGCCAGTGATGAGTTGCTTCTGCTGTTGATGGATCTTGAGCCCTGGAAGCAAGGAGCTATGTGGAAACCTCCACCAGTGCCAGGATTCTGCACCCACTGACCTGTGACTTCGTGAGTCGGAAGTAGACTATATAGACTGATTTCGGGTATATGGGTTAATATCGGATTTATGACTTTGTACTGGACTGGGCTCAATGTCCTGTTCCTCTTGTATATAAACCTTTTCCTTATATCTATATGCGTGTCTATGAAATTTGTTCCTCTAGTCTACCTGGACTGACACAGGAGTCAAAGGAAACCATAGGGTTTCCATTGCTGCAAATCTTCAAGAAAACAGACTGCCACAACTTAATCTTGGGAAGTGGAGGGTAGATTTGAACACCTAATGTTTCAGTTAGCAGCTGAGTACTTTAGTCACGATCACCACTTCTTAAGAAGAATACATGATTCAGAGAAATGTTTCTCTCCAGTTTCAGCAGCTTCATCAGTTCTCCTTGGAGTATATGCTCTAACAAGGAGGATCTCTGCTTTCTGTTCGGAGTGCGATTTGTCCTTCACAAATGCACCACCTTTGGTTTGTGGATGGTCCAGCACACAGAGGGAGGTGGAGAGTAAATTCCCACCATACAGGGCTCCTTCATTCAATTCACTAACACAATCTATTATTGAAATACCTAAGTGTTTTATAAAACTGTCCTTGGAAAACTAAAGAAAAGAAGAAAAACTCATTAAAAATATTCAGTGCCAGAGGGCAGTTATGACCCAAAATATATATGTTTATATATATTCAGTGGATATTGCAAGAGGACACAATGGTTTCCCTTTTGACTAATTTTTGTCATCCCCCCCCCAAAATTAATATAAGAAATTTAGAAATGTTTTGTTTATTATGGATATAGTGATATGTAATCTAAATAATGCTTCTAGGTTTTAGAGAAAATACGCAAATGCTAAAACCAAAATCAGCCAACCCCCCACTCCTACCTTTCCCAGTTCTCTCACTTCTTAATTTATATATAGTTCTGAAGGGAGAGGTTACAAGAGGCCTATAAATCTAATACTGTCAGGAAGGCAAGAGACAAGTAGTTTCACTATCACAAGGCAGGGAGCCCTGGTGGTGCAGTGGTTATGCCTGGAGCGGCGATCCTCAAGGTCAGCATTTGGAAACAACCAGCTGCTCCAAGGGACTAAGATGGGACATTCTACCCCCCAAAGAGTCAGTCTTGGAAACTCATGGAGGCAGTTCTACCCTGTCCTATCGAGTCAGTGTGAGTGGGCATTGACTCAATGCCAGGGAATTTTGGGTAAAGATTGCAGGTAAATACAAGAAGTTCTCTTAAAAAATACAAGAAAGCAATGAAAAGTAGGGAACTCAAAGGCAGAAAATAGTCTTGTAATACAATCTAGGAAGAAAATGCCAGCTGTAAGAATGACAAAGAAAGAGAACAGAGAAAATGACAGGGGTGGGGGCTGGTTTAATTATTTTTTAAAATAACAAAAGAAAATCACCTAGAACTGAAAGTCAAATCTATACACATCCCCAAAGCAGAGCTGTTCCCACCAACTTCTAAGAGGAAAAAGTAGCTCACATGATGGTCAGCCTGCTCCATCTCGAGACCTTAAAAGAAATTAGAAACATTACATCAAAATTGTGAGACAGAAATAATTTTCAACCCAAACCTTTCTACTATACCCAGTCAGAATACCCTTACTTACCCACAATTTTTTTAGTTATTAAAATATTTTAAATTGTATTTCCTCTTATAATCACAGCCAATATGATGTCATTAATATTTATTTGTCCAATGGACATTTTCTGGTAAAACTAAGACAAGGCCAACATTGACGCATTGAAAGCAATCGTAAAATGAAGATATTTTCAGACCAGCCAAGCTTCTATTGACCTCCCGTATTCCTTTTCTAAAAGCTTTATGCTTCATGGGGGTTGAAAAATGAGTGAACCAAACATAAAGAAGATGAAAGGTACAGTGAATCATTTAATCTATTAGAAGAAAATAATTAAAGTCCCAGAATGACAGCAGAGGTATGTCCTCAGATTAATAACTGGGCAGTAACTAGAGCAAGTTCAGTTTAGAACAAAGGCAGAGGGATCAGATGGGGGGGGGGGAGAGAAGTTATGGTTCATATGGCATTCCTAATCATGTTTTTGGAAAAAAATATTGAATGATATAAAATAAATACTAAAAGGGGAATGAAGGGTAAGCATACCTTAATAAAGACAGCAAAATGAACTCTAGCAAAGTCAAATTTGTTACACATACAACAAAGGGGAAAGCAATCCCTTAAAAATAGTTAGTTCTGCAGTGAATAATATCTACATTATCATGATAATATAAGAACTGAATATTGATTTCACCAAAATTCCTTTGGAAGATTGGAGAATGGAAAGTGCACAACATTTAAGAGGGCAAAACTCTCATCTATCTGAGCAGGAAATCAATATACAATGTCAAGATGATAATAAATCAAGAAATATAATCATAAGCATAATCTGAAGAAGTACATAGATCAATCAAAAAGAAAAGACTAAGATAGTCAAAATGCTTGCCTCTGGAAATATGATTGGGATAGTATGTGTAATGTAGGAGTGACTATTCATTTGATTTCTTTGGGAGCTTTTTAAAAAATGTAGTTTAGGTGTTTTTAAATGCAAAAGAAAGGAATCCATATGAGGAAAACAACCTTGTGTGGCCTTTGCTAAACCTTGCCTGGCCCCCTAGTGAGTGATTTCTTCCTCCGCTGATTCCAAATAATACTCTTACATTGTCCTGCCATAGCCCTTCGCAGTTCTAGATCTGCTATTAGTTCCTGCTCAGCTGCTGCCTCTGTGACCCTCAGCCCTTCGCTTTAGCTCCAAAAGCAAATAGCCTGGCAGGACAGTGGAAGCACACAAGCAGTGGGGAACTGAACCTTTAGCAGAATATGAGAGTGGAACTGCACTTAAGGTCAATGAGCAGGGGCTCAGCCAGACTAAGAGGGACCTAAGTCACTGTAGCTTGACAGGTTGGAGGGCATAGGCATTCTGCTCTCAGGGTAGAGTGGGCACATCCCAGGAGAATCAGGAGCAGTAGCTCTGCCCGACAGAGTGTCTTTGCCATTCTGCTTCCTTAACTTGCAACTGTGAGATTTTAGACTTTTCCACTGATTTTTGCCATTCTCAAAAATGAAACATAGTTATATACTCAGTGAATATTTATTGACTGAAAGGCTGAATAAACTCTGTGTCTGAAAATCTCAGTCGAGACCACAAATGTGTTTTCCCATCCAGTAGCTATTGATAATAAGACAGTAAACATTCCCATAAGAACTGTTACCAATTCTTCAGGAAAAGATTCAATTGTCTTAAGGCGGTGTCAAAGGACCGGGTTGTTTAATATAAGGTGCTTAAAACTTCTGCATACCCATCATTGTCAAAAGGTGGCATGGTCCCAAACTCATAATAACTGAAAATCAGTTATAAGCGGTGCATCAGCACAGCCGCATAGAATTTTAATCACAGTAAGTGCTCTTTCCAAAGACCCAACCGCAGCACCAAGAAGGTCTCACCATCACCATGCTCAAAATTGGAGTTGCCACCACCAGGACTCTCTGCCTTCTTCTTACTCTACTTTTCCTGGAGCCCCTCCCACCAGACAGATTCCATATTTCACTAACAACTTAATTATGCTCAAATTCCTCCCTCTTAGCCCCCAAATGCTAAGTAGAAGCTCCACAGAGACAGAGATTTTTGTTGGGTTTGACTGTCTCCATATCTTTAGAGCACTGCCAAGCACAGAGAAAGATGGAATGGGTGAATGAATAATAATTGCTCGATCATTAACTTTTTAAAGTCATTCTTTATGCAAAAAAAAAAGAGGGGGGTTGAAATTTTGCCTTAATTATTCTGTCAAAAGAAGTGCATATGTGGTGGTGGAGACAGGGGCACTATTTTCTTGTCTTTTGACGTTTAAAAGTTAACACTGGCCATATTGACCTTCCTAGGCACATTTCTCCCTAGAAGAAAATCACAGCATAATACTAACGAGGCTGCAATGACTTTCTTTTAACTTACCTTAGAAAGAGGGTTTCTGAAGGTGACAAGTTTGTTGAAACTATGATATTAATGAAATCATGGCAAGACATTGTATAACGTAATAAATGAAGACATTAATAAATTAATAATATGTTATCAATAGGTCAGTGGCAATACCAAAATGTCTCAGTTAAAAATGCTACCTGAGTTCTTTCCGTCTCCGGCCGCGGGAGGAAGAGGAGCCATTGCCACCATGTCTGCGCATCTGCAATGGATGATTCCTGATCCAGAGGAACAAGCAGGGGGAGCTGGTACCGGAGTCTAGGTAAAAGGAGGATGTTTCGAGAATGATGACGGCAACAAATGTGCAAATGTGGTCTGCATACAATTGACCTATGTATTGATCGTGATATGAGCCCCCAATAAAATGATTTTTTTTAAAGTTTATAGTGAAGGGTCAAGTAAAAATACTTTGGAAATAATGGCAACATATATACAAATATGCTTGATACATTTGATGTATGAAATATTATAAGCTGTAAGGTTCCCCTAAAAATGACTGAAAAAAATGTTCTAAACAGCTACAGTGTTGTAAAACTCTTTTGAAATATAATTGAATCATAGAATTGCATGACATGTGAATTATATATTAATAAAACTATATATTTTCAAAAAAGAGGAACAAGCAAACTTCCAGTACCCAGGCCAGTCACTAGAAAGCCCTCAACTCCTTCTGCTACAATGGGCTGATACGCCTCAAGACCATGGGCATGGAGCCTGACATCGCGGCAAGGGGGTGGTGGTGCTGAAGCGCAGGGCAGGTCAGCGGAAGCCGGCCACCTCCGACGTTCGCACCCCCGCTACCCCACCCCCAGTGAACAAGAAAGCCCAGTCAGGATCAACAGCATCCAGCACGTGGTCCACGAGAACAAGTACCACCCAACTTTCTCCTGGTCGCCATCCTCAGAGCCAGCTCCATCCTGCGCAGCCAGAAGCCTGTGATGGAAAAGAGGAAGCGGACTCACCCTACCGAGAGGTCCTGTGCACCCCTCGCCCAGAGCAATAGAGAGCTGCCCTCAAAAAAAAAAATACTGGGATGAGCCCCGGTGGCATAGTGGTTGAGTGTGGGACTGCAATCCAGTGGGTTGGTGGTTCAAATCCAGCAGCGGCTCTCCAGGAGCAAGGCTTGGCTTCCTACTCCCACCAGAGGGCAGTGATGCCCCTCACCCCGATTAAAAAAAAACAGAAAGGGAAAAAATG